>MU721002.1:0-18522 GCA_026770625.1 Nicotiana glauca
AACTATAATATGGATCATTTGGTGCAATACCCAACAATCATTCTCACACGAGATATTAACGCACCGTCATCATCTACATATTCTACCCTTCCCACCCCGTTAAGGTGTTTAAGCGCGATTAGTCTCGTTTACTTATTGCATGCTAGTACCCGTCCCAACCTATCAGTCTTGGGATATTTGGACTCCTAATCCTAAAGGGAAGAAGGGGATGGAGGCATGTATGGAGTTTTAAAAGGACAAAATGCTAAGGCGTCAATCAAAACAAATAGCAAATAACTGGGGGTACAAATCAAACACTCAAAGTCTCATACAAACCCCGTAAATCACTACTGCAATTAGTTTAGCATGACTCGCAAGTACTGATTTAGTCTTTAAAATTAACGATGGACAGATTAGTTTAACACATAGAGTTGGATAACAAGTCCGCATTAGGCCACCCGGATCCAGTTGTCAGATCTTAAGGTATTTTAAACAAGTTATTCAGAAAAACACTTATTTCAAATAAGAGCCTAATGCAGAAGAGTTAAAATAGAAAGTTGAAAGTTGCAGAAGTTTAGAAATGACTTTGAAGTCAGCATACTTGTTTTAGTGAAAAAATAGTAGCCTTGTGTAGAGGAGTTTTGAAAATGAAAATACCTTAAAAGTAAGAGTGAGTTAAAAGATAGGTTCAAGAGATGATTAGAATTTAGGCAGAAGATCTAAAGGAATTGTTCTAGAAGAAAGACGCAAGTTTTTGAAAAAAGTTTAAGATCACTGCAGATTTATAGAATTTTAAAAATATTACAGGTTTATAAGAGTTTTACTGAAACGCTACGTTAAAGGCCAATTGACAGGTTGTTGTTGCTTAAAACTAAATCAAGCGAGTTTGAGACGAACCCCTATAGGCATGATATCTATAGCTGATTTTAAGCGTTGTTATTAATTGGTGAAAGAAAAATTGTTTGACTACCCTATAATTTGCCTAATGCATATGCACTTCCTATAGGCATAGTTTCTATATGCAACCGACTTACATGAACATTAAGTCCTATAGGCAGGATTTCTAATGATGTTCAAGATGTTTAAACACTGGTCCTATAGACATGGTATCTAGGCGACTGATTTAAACATTAAACTGTAGGTATGGGATCTAAGTGATTAAAAAAAATTAACCTATAGGCATGGTATCTACCCTTGATGCAAAAAAGTAAACCCCTCCCACAACCTTTTTTACTATATCTCCCCAAGTTCTTGTACAAAGATTATTTACAACTCAAACTGAAATTAAAGATACATCAAAAGCTAACGGCTAGATCCAAGCCGCCTAATTCAATCTTGATGTCCAACAACATGCGTTTAACCAATTCCGGGATCCAGATTTCCAAAGCCTTCTCTTATCCAAAGTGTTTCAGAGTTCCAAGGAGCCTCAAGGACTCCAGGCAGTGCTTACACTCTGGATAACAATTAGAACAGAATAGTGCAAGAGTGGAATTGCCAGCCCTTATGCATCCAAGTTGAAAGGGAGCTCCAGGGTCCCAAAGCATGGCCTACCAAAGGGGCAGAACTTAAAGAACTAAGAATGAGTGTAGAGTCAGGGGATTAGAGGAAACCAAAGCAAATAAAGAGCAGACTTTTAGAAGTCAGACAGGGGTCTAGGTGGTGATTAGGGCACCACCAGACCCTAGTCAAGGCTCAACACATAAAGAGGTTAAGGGAATGGGGACTGATTTGAGTAAAGGTTCAAGAGAACCTGGTCCCAGGTCAAGGATAGCAATAGGGTGCTAACCTCAGCCTAGAACTAATACTCACACATAAAAGGGGTTAAGGGAATGGGATCACATGAAAACATTCATAAAAAAACATAATAGCACTTTTAAAGATGCAGAAGCATGAAGAAAGGTTTAACAGACTAAGGAATAGTCACACAACGCAAGAGAACATGTAGTGAAAGGTTATGTAAAAGGGAGAAGTAATCACATAGTTTTGGGAAACAGTATTTAAATTATAGAAACCTACCAGTTGCAAGTTCCAAATAACAGAATAAATAGAGCAGCAAAACAGCCAGAAACCCTTCAGTAAACACTTGAGGAAAGCAAAAGAGATTCCAAAGTCTAGCCTTGTCTTTCAACCGGATAGTCAGAACAATAGCACAAGTAAGACGAGAGGGCTTTGAGTGTGTTTGTATTTTTTGAACTCAGTTGTTCGTCCCCCTTCTAAAGAAAAGAAGTAGGGTATTTATAGTTTGAAAACAGGTGGTAAGTAAGGCAAAATATAATTCAATACCAATCAGAACCAATTAGAAAAAGGGAACTCCTTTAATTAAGGAATTCAAATTTGAATAGGAGAGAGCAGAGTTGTTATTTTTTAAGGAAAGAAAATCAAGAACACATTGTGTAGTAAAGGGTAAATACATAGAAGAAGCTTTTTTTTTTTAAAATACACGGTTAGATAAATAAGGTAAGGGTAAAATCAATCAATCACATAGTAAATTAAGGAATTAGAGATTCGAACTCAATAATGAATTAAGTCAGAAAATTGGTCCAAATTAGACGAGGAAAGAATCAAAAAATCTCATATAGAAAATCAATCCAAAACTTAAGGGTTGTTTAGAGAGGAAAAGTTTGATTATAAAGAGTGCGTAAATTTATACATGCGAGGCTAGAATTAGACGAACAGTGTAGTCACGTGATCAAATAGAAGAACATAGACATGCGAGAAATCAAGAGGTCTTGCAAAGCTTAGCAAGAATCAGAAACATGAGATGAATTTAGGGTTTTGAAATCAGTCAAGAAGCAGCACAAGAATCAAACAATCGTGCACAAATGGTTGAAAACCCCCCAAAATTTAGGGTTTTTTCCCCAAAACTTACATGCAAAGACGAAGCATAGAAGATCAGTCAAAAATAAACTCAGAAAAACCCAAAGAACACAGACAGTTCATGGAAGCAAACACAGTAAAAGAAATCCTTAGAAACCCTATGAAAATACAGTAAAGAAAATACACAGAAAACCATAGTGAAAGCACTTAGAAAAGTAAAAATATAAGATATAGCAGTAGAACAAGTATAAAAATTCACGGAAAACCTAAGTTTTAAAAAGATGAACAGTTTTGAAAACAAAAAATCGAAAAATGTGAGAGATACTTTAAAATCTTAGAAAATAGCAAGGATCTAAAGCAGATCTTAGAGAGAAACAAAGAAAACCTCGAGGGTTTAGGGTTTCAGAGAAAACTTAGAAAAATGAGAAAGGCCTGGAGGGGGCTGGTCCTGAGTCGGAGATGGACTCACAGGGCCAGGACTCGCCGGAGATGAGTCGAAAAGGGCCATCGAACTTGAATCGGAAAGATTCTGAGCTGGTGTCTTCAAAGTAGGACTCTGAAACCTCGAGCAAAAGAGCATAGAGGTATGTGGGGGTAGGTACAGGCTTCCCAGGGCCTGAGATGCCAAGGTTTCCGGTGACATACGGTGGAAATCGGTGGGAAAGGGATAGGGTTTCGGAGAGGATTTGAGAGAATCTGAGAGGATGAGAGTTTAGAGGCGGTTGTTTTGTGAGAAGTGATTAGGGTTTGGGGGTTGGGTTGAGTTAAAAAGGTAAGGGAAAATGTGGACCGTTGATTAAAACAATCAACGGCCACGATTTAAAATGGAGTCCGGGCGGGTTCGTTTTAATCGACTGGGTCGGGTAGGAAATGAAATTGGGTCGTTCAATTAGGGGGTTAGATTGGGGTGCAAATCAGGCTATAATTGAAAGTAAAATGGGCTACAATTGAAATAGCCACTTTTCCCATTTTGAATTTTTAAAAATAGTAAAAGTTATTTAAAATTAAGATTAAAAATACTGATTTAATTAAAAATATGTAAGTGTTAATTTAAAAATATTGAGAATGATTTTGTGATTAAAAAATGCTATTGAATCGAGAAATAGGCTAAAATTGCAATTTCATGCAGTTTTAGTTTAAAAATAGCAAATGGACTTGTAAAATTATGTAAAAAAATCATATAAATTATTTTTTTGTGTAGATGTGAAAATAAAATAAATTATTCACCCAAATGACGAGTTTTGGGAATAATTATTAGATTTTATAGTACAAAATAGGCTATAAACTTGTTTTAAAAATCTTTAAAAATTTTGGAAAAAATACCAAAACCTTTGGGGATGCTTATATATTCATATATATGCTATTTTGAAAGTATTTTGAGTATAAAAATATATAGGGAAAACTTGGGTATCAACAAGCCTCACTCTGTTTCACACTGCTTCTTGTGGCTCTTCCCTTTAGCAAAGAAGCTTCCGTAAGTGTTGGGGAGGAAACCTTTCTTTTCTTTTAAAATGTGGGAGCACTGGTGGCTTTTGGTATGGTAGGTCATCTTTTCTTTGGATCATAACTTGCTCTAACCTTTTTCAAGAGGTCTGCTAGGGTTTCTTCAACTGATGAACCAAGTTCTTCTCTTTGTGAACTTAAGTTCACCAACCCTTCAGTAGCTTCACCAGAACCATTTCCCCTTGACTTCTTGCCACTCTCTTCTACAAGTTCTTGTTCAACCCCACAAATAGCAGCCACAGACAGCCCAAAAATGAGTGAATGATCAACCACTCTTTTCCCGTTTCCCCTCTCTCCAGCACATGCACCCTCTCTCTCTTTTTGTTTTTCAGAATTCTTTTTACCTCCACTCCTTCGTAACTCTGGTAATTCTATATCCTTAATAGGTCCAACCAGAACAAATCTAGTTTTTAGACTTTCAGACATAGGAGAACTTACCTTAGAAGGGGATTCATGAGTGTTTTCAGAGTCAGAAGACCCAGGTCCTCCCCCCTCACTAGCAGATTTGTATGACTCGAAATTAGAGTTGGAGTCAGAGTTTGGGCCTAGTTTGACTTTAATTTCTGATTTAATTTCTTCCTGAGAGCTCTAGTCATTACTGTTTTTGGAGTAAGCATTTTAACCCTTCTCAACCTGGTTTGGGAGTAGTGCTGGGTGGAGGAGAGGGAGATGAATCTGATGGAGTGGGTTGTGGAGGAGTTCCAGGATTGTCTTGTCAGTTGGTCATGATCACTAGTTTTTGATAGAATTACGGATATAGAATTTTTGAGAAAAAGAAGGCTAGTGAGAGTAAAAAACTTTTGACTTGTTGGAATTATGGTGTTGGCAGAAGGAATGATGTGTATTTAAAGAGAAATACAAATTTAATGGGTAATGACAGCTTTACCAGTTGTCAATTAAAGGTCTAATTAACTTGAAACTTTAGGTTTGAATGATCGGTTTATCATCCCTATATTTTAGGCAATTTTTTCGGTTTAGAGTTCTAGGAAGATGAAACTAGTTCAAAGCTAACAAATAGAATTTTCTAGGAATTGAACATTTGTAGGACTTCTGCTCATTATTTAAACATTTATATTTCTAATTGTGTAGAGTATAGAAAATATACCTTAGCTTTCAGATGAACCCATACTGATCAACCAGGTTCTTCATTTAGAATTCTCTTGAACATGCCTCAAATTACCATAATAGTGAAAATTTTATGAGAGATCAGTGAGTCATATTAACACATGTCACATGAGTATACTAATTAAAGTATGAAGCTGAGTAAAAATTAATCTAGATATTTACACAAGTTCAGAGTTCCTAGCCAAATATTTTTTTTTTCATTTTTTTTCATTGTGCATTTTGAGCTGGACCTATTAGGTTATCTTAATCATCCCTAATTCCAACTTGTTCCTCTCAAAGCTTTATATACTCAGTGCTTTAGTGAATATGTCAGCAATTTGTCTATCAGTAGCACATAATTCTATGGAGATCAATCCTTTCTCATAGTTATCTCTTAAGAAATGGTGTCTAACATCTATGTGCATAGTCCTCTTATGATGAACATGGTTCATTGTCATACTTATAGAACTAGTGTTATCACAGAATATAGGGATGCAACCGAGTTCAATGCCAAAATCTACCAGCTACTGTTTGATCCATAGTAGTTGAGCACAACAAGAGGTAGCAACAATATATTCAGCCTCAGCAGTGGATAAGGCCACTGAATTTTTTTTAGTAGCCCATCATACAAGACATGAACCAAGAAAATGATCCATACCTGAGGTGCTTTTCCTATCTACGAGAAAACCTGCATAATCATCATCAGCATACCCTAGTAAATTGAAATTACTACCTTTAGGGTACAAAAGACACAAATTAGTAGTGCCTTTCAAATATCTCAGTATCCTCTTGACAGCAGTCAAGTGAGACTCTTTTGGATTATCCTGAAAGCGAGCACAAATCTCTACGCTGAACACTATGTGCATTAAACCATCAAAAGGAGTATTGTTAGCCCCCAAAAGTGCTTTCCTTCTCGCGTGAAAGAAAAAAGATGTTTAGCTTTTTTGTCTGCGTAATAAGATACAAAAGCGAACCAATCATACCCCTATAAAACTTATCATCAACAGCTGAACCAGGTTCATCTATGTCTAATTTAGTGGCAGTTGCAATGGTTGTGTCTATTTCCTTTGATTCATCCATTTTAAACTATCTGATCATGTCGTTTGCATATTTTTGCTGATGGATCATGGTACCGTTTGAGCTTTATTTGATTTGTAAGCCTAAGAAAAAGTTATCCTCACCCATCATGCTCATTTCAAATTCACTCCCCCTTAATTTGGTAAAATCTTTACTTAGTTTGTAAGTGGTGGCCCTAAAGATTATGTCATCAACATATAATTGTACCACTAGAAGATCCTTACATTTTTCCCTCAAGAACAAGGTACTGTCAATTTTACCTCTTTTGTAGCCACGTTCAAGCAGGAATTTGGATAATCATTCAGACCATGTTGTAGGATCCTGCTTGAGTCCATAGAGAGCCTTGTATAATTGGTACACATGCTTAGGACATTCCTTGCTTTCAAACCCTGGAGGTTGTTTCACAGACACCTTCTTTTAGGTAGCCATTCAGGAAGTCACTTTTTGACCTCCATTAAATGAAGAGTGAATTCCATGTGTGCTGCAAAGGCTATGAGGAGTCTTATTGACTCTAGTCTTGAACCTGGAGAAAAAGTCTGATCATAATCTATACCCTCCTCTTGGCTGTTGTGAACACATAATTTTTTCCTCACATGAATTACTCCCACAAAATCAAAACAAAAATATTTGTTCTTTTTCTTGCAATTTAGTGAATTTTTCATGATATTTTTAGTAATTGTTAGCACTTGTGTGTGCGTGTTTGTTGTTTAAATTAATCGAAAAATACAAAAAAAAAAGATGTTGCTATCGTGTTTACAATTTAAATCAATATTTTGAATTAATAAATAATTAATTGTTTTACAAAAAGAATGAAAATAAAAAAAAATGTATTTTGTATTTTTCAGTGTTTAATGTCAAATTGTATGATTATTTTGTTTTAATTACTTGTGACAAATATTTTTTAAAGTGGATTAGTCTTTTTAAGTCAATTTTGGTTTTTATTAATTTATGTAAGAATTTTGGTTTTAATTTTAAAAGTAATTTAGGAGTAAAATAAAAGAAAATCAATAAAAAAGAGAAAAGAATTGACATTAGGACAAAAATCCCCTGGCCCAATTGATTTTTGCAAAAAGCCGATTAAAACCAGCCCAAATTAACCCCCATACCAAGTCCAAGCTTTCAGTCTCAAAGACCGGCAAAATGACGTAGTATGGTTACAAAACTACGTCGTTTCGATACCGATTAATCAGAGCCATCAATATCAACTCGATCCAACGGTCCAAAGGCGTCCATCCTCACCCGATCCAGCCCCGACCCATTTTCCTAAACCGACCCAGTCCCCCACTAAGACCAAACGACACTGTTTCACATTAATGAAGTGATCTAAACTGTTGATCTCATCAAATCTACTGGTTTGGATTAAATTCTCACCCTGGTATATATTGATTCCCCCGACCCTACCTCATCCGACCCCTCCTTCACTCGTCTCTCTTAGTATTAGAGACCAAACACCCTCTCCCTGTAACACCACCGTCCTCCGCCACCGAAAATCGCCGACGGCGGCGGACGGTGACCAAACACCCTCATCTTTACACCACCGCTTCCTCTTCACCTTCCCATTCCGAATCTTCATCACATTTTCTTCGAATCACCTTCAAGTGCTTCGAATATTAGATCGAAGAATCAGAGGCAAAACCCTAACTGCCCCAAAACACCCCACCTTAACACCACTGAGCCATCTCGACCTCCCCTTCACCGATCTAGGCTTCGTTTTCTTCGAATCATCATAGAACCCTTTGAATCTTTATTCGAAGGGAAAAACCCTAGCGCCGCCACAAGATTCCCCGGTGGCGGTGCCATTTCCAATCGGTCCCAAACTAACACCCAATGACCTCCTTGACCCCCTCACCCCTAAGCCACCATTAGTTTCCCTCGAATCCCTCCTGAACTATTCAAATATTAGGTCAGAGTTCGAACCAAAAAAATTCCAATTCCTTGGGAAGGTCGAGGCTGATTTTTGCCACCTGATAAGGGCTTTCACATGTTCTTAACAAATAATAAGTGCTCGACCTTATTGGGTGACTTAAATCGAAGAAGTCAGTCACCCGGCCGGGACGAAATGGTGAGTTCCCCAGTTCTAAGTTATTTTTAGATATTTCCATTTCTTCCTCTTCTTCTTTTCCTTTTCTTTTCTCTCTGAACGGATTAGTTAAAGATTTCGATTAGGTTTTGTTTCAAAAATTGTTAAATGTTCGTTCTTTGTTTCCTACTCTATTAATAATGTGATAAATAGTTTTTAAATTTTGAACCATTTAAATATAGCTTGTTTCCTGTTTTTGAAGAATGCCGGACTAGAATTAGATTGTGTTTGTTTGCATAAATTGAATAGCATTTTTTTTTAAAAAAATTGTATTGGATTTTTGATAACTTGATTAATCAGTTCGGGTGTTTCCTTAAAAGAAATCAATAATAATTTGCTTTTGTTTTGGCTGTCACTCGAATTAGTTTCTGATTGCTTAACTGACTATGTCTTGGAATTGGTCATTCAGACCCTTTCAATTTGAGTCAAATGGACCTCAGGTTCTGCCTGAACCTTTGAGGTTTAGGAGGGGACAGTCCAGGTGTGTTAAGGTCCCTGTTTGATTATCTATTGGGTCAAATTGGCCCATATTTTTGGATTGTTCTAAGAATTAGTTTGAGAGAGTAATTCATCAAGGTGTAAGGGAATTTCAGGGGTAGTTCAAGGGTGAATTTGAATTGGAACCATAAATAATTAATAGGTACGCTGCTAATGACCTGATTCGGGACATTTCTGAGTGGAATTGAAAAAGATAATAGATAATTAATAGTGGGAGCTGCACTAAGGCTAATTTTAAGGGCTAAGATAGGATAATTAACTATCCACTAAGGCCTAAAAATTTGGGAATGAAGAGGACTGAGAACTTATAAGAAGAAGACGTCGACATTCTGCCATGGAGAGAGAGAGACATTGAGATTGAGAGCATTGAGAAACTGGACAGTTTTTTTTAAAAAATACCTTTGAGTTTGAGAATTGAAAGGAAAGATACTGAGAACACTCAAGAAACTTGATAGTTCTTCAATAGATAAAAATCCAGTTTGAAAACCGATTTCAAGCCGAATTGATGTTTGGAGTACTGTTTTAAATCGATTTTGAGGTTTAAAAATTTTGGGTTTGAGTCTGTTTGGAACTGGTTTGAAGTTTGAATTGATTTAAGTTTGTTGACTGATTGTTGTTGTTAATTGCTGCTGCTGCATACTGTTGCCTCACTGATTAAAGAAATTACTGAATAGTATACATTCTATTCTAGGACTCGTCTTTCTATTTTTTTTATTGTCCAATATGTTTACATAGGTCTGTAATTTACTATAATATATCAATTCAAATGTTGTTTTCAGTGTAGTTAAGATTTGGGAAGTGGCATAAGCTGAACTTGAAGGACTGTATAATTGGACTGTTTATTAGAAACATTCAATATTTAAATTCATGTCAATTTCAGCAATTGTTTTAATTTCCAATCCATGGTAGTAACTAAAGTATAAGTACTGTAAAATTCAGAAACCAGCATGTAGTTCATCAGTGTGTGAATAAATAAATGTATGTGGGATTTGAGTTTAAAATCTGTAGGCAGCTTGATTGGACTAGGATTACATTGTTTTACTGGAATTACTAGGATTGATCACCTCTTAAATGCAGTATTTTTGAGAACTAAAGTAAAATCATCTTTTAATGCCAAAACCACTTTTGATAAATTGGAGGCAAATATGAAATTGATTTACAAACTATTTAGTATTTCTCACATATTAGCTTATTAGGTCTTACTCATATAATTCAATGATTCTATATTTGTATATTCGTATGTTGCTTTAAATCATCAGTAGGTTCAGTTGGATTCATTTGGGCCTTTTGGCCTGGACCTCAAATTGCCATGGTTAGAATTAGTATAATTCAAATATTGTTCGGTCAATTACAAGCCCATAACGTTGAGGGCCATGGTAAAAAGACAATGAGACCATATGTTTGGGCCTCTCAACTTCAGTAACAAACCTGGGCCTAAGGTTCAGTGAGGAAAATTGTCCTTGTTTGAAATTCCGACGTGATTAAATAAGCTCAGTTTCTTTTTTTTATACTAAAGGTTGCTACCTCCCTACTAGACCATTCATTTACTATTGCTGAAGCCCAAATTCTATACATCTCGCTTGGTCAGGGCCAAAACAATTCTCTTTGTCCATGGGTTGGTTTCGAAGTCCGAATATTTTTTAGAATATTTAAAATAATGATTAATTAATAATGCCAGTGAATTAGGCCTTTAGAGACATTCACTAATAGCAAAACAATAATTCCTTAAGGATAGCGTTTAAAATAAAACGAGGTGCGTTGCGCTAAAAAAAATTCACAAATTGCGTGGCCCTCTTTAATTACTTTATTAAAAATATTTAGAACTCGGGACGCGCCATTTAGCGAATTTTCATGGCCTCCCGCAAATTTGATAACACGTTATGTCACTTTAGGCGCGTTTTTTAAATAATTTCACCTTCCTAAAATCGGGTGCACATTTATGTGACCCAAATCCAAATTTCAATAATTGTTAAAATATGTTGAAAGCCACGGGTGCATTTATGTGACGTGGTTCGAGACGTGTTTTAATAACGTTGCAATTTTCTCTAATGAATGAATAAAAGTGGTTAAAGTTTTAAAATTTGTGCATAGGTTAATAATTGTATTAAAATCATATAATTAAGCCGAATATAACAGTTGAGTGACCGTGCTAGAACCACGGAACTCCGAAATGCCTAACACCTTCTCCCGGGTTAACAGAATTTCTTACCCAAATTTCTGGTTTGCAGAATGTAAAACAGAGTCAATCTTTTCCTCGATTCGGGATTTGAACCGATGACTTGGGACACCATAAATCACCGAAGTGGTGACTCTGATTCTTTAATAAAAACAATCTCATTTTGATTGTCCTTTAATTGGAAAAACTTCCTTTATTATGCCCTTCACGGGGTGTAGTTGTGAGTACGTGATTTTTGCCCTACATGAAAATAACTCCTAAAAATAGACCAAAAATAATTTTAATTGATTTTTAGGTGTTTTTCTTTATTTAGTTGAATTTCATGCATTTTAATATTTTTAAAATCATAGAAAAACCATAAAAAGTGTCACATTTTAATTTAATGCCACCTTAGGTTTAATTTGCATTTAGGAATTAATTACATTGAGTTAATTATGCTATTAATCAAAAATCACAAAAAAAAAGACCATTTTTACACAGTTAGATAATTAGCTTAATTTTACAATTTGAATTAATTTAGGAATTTAGTTTAGGTTTTTAATTAATTAAAGAAAGAAAAGAACAACAAAAAGAAGAGGGAAGTAAAAAGGCTTGGTCTTAAATTCAAATTGGCCAAACATTTG
Organism: Nicotiana glauca; assembly: GCA_026770625.1. Classification (NCBI taxonomy): domain Eukaryota; kingdom Viridiplantae; phylum Streptophyta; class Magnoliopsida; order Solanales; family Solanaceae; genus Nicotiana; species Nicotiana glauca. Next base: position 11,858 of record MU721002.1, read on the forward strand.
AAAAGCCCAAATTTTTCCCCCAAAAGACCTTCCCCCAAAATATTTCCCCCCCAAAACACCTTCCCCAAAATATTTTCCCCCCAAAACTATTCCCCACACACACCCTATACACTACTATATATACACACTCTACACATGATAAAAGGGGGAAGACAAAAAATAGAAGTCAGTTAAAAATTGAACCAAAAAGATGCCAAATACGCCTGGAGAAAGAGGGAAGCGCAACTTTTCACGAGACCTCTCCCCATCCGTTTTCTCTTCTTCTCCACAAATGTGAAGAAAGCTTCGGCAATTCTGTGAGTTTCAGCGGCCATAAACCACCAAGACCTCCTAAACTTCATCCTCTTCGAGGTGCGATTGCTGCGTAATCGAAGTTTTTATCGAGATGTGGCTTGTTTTTCCGATCCGAGGTTCTGGTTGCGTTCCTGTTGCTTGTGAGCTTCAAAATGGCCCAAGCATTTGAATTGTAAAATCAGTTGAAGTCATCGTCCAGGTTCGAGATTCCGTCGATTTCTGAGGCAATTTTATCGGTCGAAGTTTGCCGTTAAATTTGTACTGGTTTTCAATGTTATTAAAGTGATTCTTCCTCAACAGGTTCATTCTACTATTCCCTTTTTAATTTTATTCATTTAGTTGAGTGCTCTGTTTTGTTTCTTTGACTTTGTATAATGGTTTGTAGTTTGAGGGATACTATGTGTCAATTGTGGGTGAATATACTGTTTTGTTATGGATAAATTGTATTTGGTTTTTGGTTAATCCTCACAGACTAAGTGAAGTAATATATGATTATAGAATTATTTAGAAGAAGAGATAATATTTTTTTTGGCTAATAAATGGGTTCGATTGATTTCTTTAACATTTAATCTTAAATGGAGAAAATGCATAATTTGAACAAACTCTGTAAAAATTGTCCACGGCCCGTGTACTTTTTTTTTAATTTTTTTGTTAACAAGTCAAATGGCCCATTAATGGTTTTGAAATTGGCTTTGTTAGGCATTTGTTTTTTTTTTAAACTATTTTGATGTAAATGAGTTCTTTCATATATGCCTTTGATATTTTTCTTGTTTGTTATGTATGTTCTTACTTCAAGTGTCCATATACTTGTTTGGAATATTTGTTTTGTCAGCCTCGTTCATATTCGCGTGAATGATTGTTAAGTTGGGGAATGGGGAAATCAAAGCCCGTTAGTGATTAAATTTGTTCGCATGTCTTAAGGATTTAGTTGAAAATAAATAAGCTATGGGATTTCACTAGTTAAAATTTTGAAGAATTGGATGGTAAGGTTTTGGTTTTTTTTTTAGATTATTTGGTAACGAGCTCCTTCATGTGTTGGGCCACTAGAACAGACTCGCAGAAGCTAACCTATTTTCCAAAATAAAACCTCACAATCGCGTGGCCCTCATTAATTACCTAATTAAAATTACTTAGAGATTCGGGACGGGCCGTTTAGCAAATTTCACGGTCTTCCCAAAAGATAACAACACGTTAGTCTCTTTAGACGCGAGTTTAATAAAATTACTTTCCTAAATACGGGTATACATTTCATGTGACCCAAATTCAAATCCGAAAACGTCGAATAGGAATGTGTCGAGGATCCGGGTGCATTTCATGTGACGTGATCCAAAAAATATGTTCTTAAACGACGTTCACTTTCTTAAATAAAAATAATAATTGGCAAAAGCGGTAAATAATTCTAAATTGCACTATAGGCATAATATGTATTAAAATCAAATATTTCAACCAAATATAGCAGTTGAGCGACCGTGCTAGAACCACGGAACTCGGGAATGCCTAACACCTTCTCCCGGGTTAACATAATTCCTTACCCGAATTTCTGGTTCGCGACTGTTAAACAGAGTCAAACCCTTTCCTCGATTCGGGATTCAAACCGGTGACTTGGGACACCATAAATCTCCCAAGTGGCGACTCTGAATCTTTAATAAAATGAATCCCATTTCGATTGTCCTTTAAGTGGAAAAACTCCTTTACGCCCTTGCGGGTGTAGGTAAAATGGAGGTGTGACAGCTCTGGCGACTCTGCTGGGGAAAATAACTCATAACATTTTATTCAGGGTTCAGAATTCGAGCTTAGATAAATTGCTGTATTTGGTTATATTTGATTTTCCTACATGTTTCATGCTTAATGTGCTAAATGTTTACCGCTTTGATATTATCTGAATTGTATATAAACTATGCCGAAACCCTTCTCTTCTCACCTCCGGGGATGTGCTTACCGGTTGAGACTCCCTATTCTATTAGTGTCAACACCTTGAAATAAGAAAGAGGCCGGACAAGTTACTAAGCCGGATAGCCTTTTGGTTCCCGGTACGTAGCCCCCTCCTCGACTCAAGTTGTTCGCTTGGGTACACAGACTAGAACACATACCCAGGTTTTGAACCTAGAATAACTTGACTTCATGCCGGATCCCTAGTAGGAGCACTTATTTGCATCACGTGCATATGACTTAGGGGATTCAACACAGGGGTTGGGTCCGTCTAGGACAGGTAACCGGAAATGAAACGACCACCATGATACATTTTACGTGTTGCATTTATATGTCTCGGGCCCGCATGTTGACCAGCTTTTGAACATCGAAAAATTTTGCGAAATTGAGAAAAAGAGAAAAAGAGAGAAATAGCAGTGTAAAGAATTAATTGTTTAGTTTTTATAAAAACCGATGCCAAAATGCTGTCGAAACTCTGCCGAAATTTCAAAAAAATGAAAAAATGGAAATATTTTATTTTTAATAGTTTGTTTTACTAAAAGCAAAGGAAAAATAGAAAAAGAGCCTTTATTTTTGGAAATTATTTGCAGAAAAAGAAAAAGAAAAAGAGTCTTTATTTTTAGTTTGGGAAGAATAAGTTGTTTTATTTTTGTTGAAAATGAAAAAGGAAAAAAAAAGAGTTGTTATTTTGTCTTGTTTTCAAAAATAGAAAAGGAAAATAGTTTGTCTTGCCATGAAAAATGAAAATGAAAAAAGAGTCTTGCTTTTGAAAGTAGTTTTGTTATGAAATGCCAAAAATAAAAAAAAATAAAAAAGTATCTTTCTTTTTGCTTATGAAATGCCAAAAATGATAAAAAAAAAAAGAGTCTTTTTTTAAAATAGTTCGTTAATTTGCCCGAACTACGCTGGTTTGATTCTCACCGGATGTGAGATACGTAGGCAACCCTCATCGGGTCCAACCACCCCTTTTGCTAAAATATCCAAAAAAATATAAAATTTTAATTTTCGTTATAAATAAGTCGGGTGATGCCATTCTTGTTTAAAATAAGCCAAATGTCCCTCAAAAGGACGCCGGAAGGCCATTTTTGCAAGAACAGCCACCTTGAGTCATTTTCAAAACGGTTTGCGGGAACAGCCTTAAAATTTCCTTTTCGGAAGTGCTGACAGGCCGTATCCGCAAAATTGAGATTTGGCTTCTCAACAAAAATTTTGCAAAAAATAGCCACTTTGTCAAAATAAGCCATTACATGGCTAGTTTTCTTTAAATAGTCGCAGTTGACATTGAAACCTTCTCAGTCTTGCGCAAGCCCATGGTGATGCCGAGTGATGCCCCACGGGCCCCAGGATGTGAAGCTTTGATGTATTCTTGATCTAGTTTTTTATCATCGAGTCTGTATTTTGTTATTTTGAGTCTGCTTTTGTAGTTTCCCTTCAAGAAAAATAATTTGAATAATCCTTCAAAACAAAAAAAAAAAAGAAAAACAAAAACAACAAAATTTTGCATTAATTTGCAAGAACTACGCTCGGTCTGATTCATGCGGGGTCATGATACATAGGCAATCTCCATAAGATTCGACCACAAAGAAAAAAAAATGGAAAAGAAAATTTAAAAAAAATGCGAAAAGATGTTGTTAATAATGAGGACCGACTCAATCCATTCTAATAGGTTTTGTTTTGAATTGTGAAGAAAGTTGAGGTGGTTGGTTGTGGTAAGCTGGAAATATAAGATCCAAGGAAAATGATAACTAACATCGAAGCTGTTACGAGTGCTCAAGAGACTCAGGGTCAGAGGGTTCAACAAGGGTCTACTGTGGTTGAGGAAAATAGAACACTGAAACAACAAATGACCAAAATGCGTCAAGCCTGGGCCAATGGCCAGGGACAGCCTTGTCATGAATCACAATTTGCTACATAGCAAGAACAGTATCACTCTCCCGAGTACCACTCGTACTCGTTTGATATTCCTGCAAACATCGAGAAGCCTACCCGAAAGAGGGTACAGGAAGAAATAGCCCAAAGAGTGAAAAGATTAGAACAACAGCTGAAAAACACACAAGCAATGGCAGGTCAAAAGAGTGTTGCCTTCAGAGATCTATGCATGTTCCCCGATGTCCACTTGCCGCCTGGTTTCAAGGTTCCCAAATTTGAAAAGTACGATGGACATGGAGACCCCATAGCCCACCTGAAAAGGTATTGCAACCAATTGAGAGGTGTGGGAAGAAATGAAGAATTGCTTATAGCTTATTTTGGGGAAAGCCTCTCGGGAGTAGCATCTGAATGGTTTTTGGACCAAGACACATCTAGCTGGCATGTCTGGAATGACATGGCACAGGCATTTGTCAAACAGTTCCAATACAACATCGACATTGCCCCAGACCGCATTTCCCTTTCAAACCTGAAGAGGAAACCAAGTGAAAGTTTCAGGGAATATGCCATTAAATGGAGACAGCAAGCAGCTCGAGCTAAGCCACCCATGGATGACCACGAGTTAGTCACTGTTTTCCTTCAGGCTCAAGAGCCGGATTACTTTCAAAACATGATGTCCGCAGCTGGTAAATCCTTTGTAGAAATAATCAAAATAGGAGAAATGGTAGAGAACGGTCTTAAGACAGGCAGAATTATAAGTCAAGCAGCTCTCAAAGATGTAGCTTAGGCTGTCCAAATTGAATTTGGTGATGCGAATGGGAGGGATGAAGAAATCATGATGATATCAGGGTCGAGAAGAGGTCCTAGAAGAACATCTCGAAGGTATGTGCATCATCATCAGGTTTTCCATGGCCCTCTTAAGCATTACTATGCACCTCCAAACCCCCCATACTCTGTTGATCCATCCCAGTATGTTGCCCAGCCATCAAATCACCCAAGAAAGCGAGCACAAACATCACGAAATCTCCACCAGCCTCCGCAAAATTTTCAAGTACCTTATAACCCACATCCAAGCCAGGGGTATAGAAAGGAACAAAAGTTGAAAGATAGTTTTACACCAATAGGAGAGTCCTATACAAGCTTATTTGAGAAATTAAAACAACGTGACATAATTGCACCCATTCCTCCAAATCAGGTGGACCGACGTGCGAAAAGCTTTGACTCATCTAAAAGGTGTGAATACCACTCCAATGCTCTGGGGCACAATGTGGAAAATTGTCGAGATTTTAAAAGAGAAATAGAAAGGATGATCCAGGAAAATTTGATTCAGGACAGTGGCGCTCAGAATATCACGCTGCATCCATTACATGAGGAAGCACACCTGGTGGGGATGATGCCCGGTGACATGGGGGATGAGAATCTTCTCAAGAAATTATCGACTGAAGTTGAAGATATTGAAGTAGATAGTGGTCTTGGCAACATTAATGTAGAACTCAGTAGCTAAGATGCCATGCTTGGTAATTGGGAAGGCGCTCCATCTCTTGGAGTTTTGGTAGTTTATTTTGGTGTCATTTCTGTTGCCCGGGTTATTTCAGGGTTGTAATCCGGACATTGTCTTGGGAGTCAAACCCTTCTATCTTTCCACTTTGCTTTGTTTAGTAATAATAGCTTGTTTAGTGCCATCTAGGTTTGTAATTCTAGTATAGTCTATTCGTTTTGTTGTTTCAACCCTTTTCACCATCAGTCTAATACATTTCTCTGTTTCCTGACATTTCTAGTCATTTCGTTTCTAGTCATTTTACAATTCTTTTTATGCTGACTTTGGTGACATGACATGCACACATAATTCTCGTCCTGGTTTTTAAAAGTTAGTTTAGCAATGAAACAATGTGAAAATGTAAGGGCACTCGAAAGAAATAACAACATGTTGAAATACTTTGAAGCCCGAATCAAGTGAAACTGGAGGCAAATAGAACATGAAGAAACACTGAGAAAATGCATCATACCTCATCGGTTTAAAGTAGAAGGCAAGAATGCCCCAAGTCTAAGGGGACTGTTCATGGTACCGAAATTATTGTCTGATGGTGCTAGGAATCGGCAAATACAAAAGGCAAATACGTGAATCAATCAAAAGGTGTTTTAACTGTGTAGTTTCAGCTTGGTATGTTTTGAATATTGGAATGACGAAGGCATTTTATTCTACTATCCAAACACTTTATCCCTTGTTATCCCTTTGAGCCTTATTATATTTTCTTTCGTATCCCTCTTTCGTAATCACCAACAAAACTCAAGAACCCGAGCAGAGAAAGTAAATGGAGAAACAAGAGAAAAATAGTGGGAAAAGAAACAAAAGAGAAGAAAAGAAAAAAAAGATGGAAAAAAAAGGAAAAGAAAAAAAAAGAAAGAAAAGAAAAGAAAAAGGAAAAGAAGAAAAGAAAGAAAAAAGAAAGAAAGGAAAATAAATGAGAAAGAAAAGAAGAATGGAAGGAAGGAAACATCACAACAACAAATGTAGTTGCATGAACTACGTTTGACTTGATCCCGAAAGGGTACGTAGGCAGCCTCTCTGAGGTTCA
>MU721002.1:25094-63959 GCA_026770625.1 Nicotiana glauca
AATGAGGCCAGCTTCAAACACTGAATCGATTTAAGCACACAAGACAAACTTCAGCATACTAAAGCTAATCGACTAATGAACAAAAGGCTTCGACATCTTTCTCATGAGAGCTTATTCAAACAAAAACCAACAACACCTCAAACGCATCGCTTCATACTCACACTGCCATGTTCAGAACCAAAGCAAAACCATGACTCAAATTCCCAGTTTTAGAGCAGCTTATACTAACAGACTAAACGACCATAACAAGATAGCCTTGCAAATGTTAAGCGAACCAGTGGACTTAAAATAACAGTAGTTTGACATCTTCAAAAATCCATGCCATCTCAATACTCAAACACGTATCACTACGGAGAATAGATTCAGTCAACAAGAAAACCAAACAAACCACTCTAGACTGAATCTCATAGCTCAAAAACAATGATACGAAACAGATTCGCATAGAAATAAAGAGAGGAAAACTGAACCTGAAGTTGCAAGTCTTCTTTTATAACAATTATAAACTCGACAATACAACTCTCGACTCCAAATCCTATGTGAGGTTCAACAGCAAATCAACAAAACGACAGTAGAAAGCCAAGCTCGAAATTCAATTTGTATCTTCCTTGAACTCGAATCCGGATTCAAAAAAATTAAATTATATGTATGTTTCTCTTAAAATTTGAAAGAACTCTTCAAAAATGGAATCCAAAAACCAGAAAATAATCAAAGCCTTTTAACTTTACTTCAAATTTTGTTCTCCGAATTTTTGTTCTTCCTCCCCCCCCTGTCCACTCCTCAAAATCGGAATTGGCCCTTATATGAAAACGAATCCGTTGATGAATGTAGAGCTCAGATTAAATAAACTCAATCCAAAGCCTCACACTCATCGAGCAAATCATCTCCAGAACCTTCCAATCGTGAGACAAAGCTCGAATTCAAGCGAGTGAGAGGGGGGAGGGGAATCTTGCGTCAGAAACCATTAGAACGGTAAGAGGAGAGATGGAGGGACGCGTGAGGAGAGATTTGAGGATCACTCGCTTGGGATTAGGACTCAATTTGTGGCTTAGTTCGTGTTTTCTCTGGAGAAGAGGAACAATACGTGGTTTGGGACTTAGGGCTGTTAAGTTATTTACGCTTAATTGATTATTTGGGGAACGGGTCGGGTCGCCGGGTGGATTGGGCTGGATGTGGCGTGGGTCTGGGCTAGGGAAGGTTGGGCTCAATTAATTTTGGTCCAGATTACCTTTAATTTCTGATTTCTCTTTTCCCTTTTCTTAATTTTCAATTGTTTTCTTTTCTCTTTTCTTCTTTTCAAATTAATATTAAGATCTAAATTAATTCTTAAACTAAATTAACTTACAAGATTTAGATTGATCACTTAACAAGATACTCTCAACAATTAATTAAACCCTAGATTAAAGAAAAACTATAAAAAGTGAAAATTAAAAAGTTAAAGATGCAAAAAGAGTTATTTTTAGTAATTTTCTATTTTTGTAAAATAACTAACTTACTAATTAACCGAAAAATGTAAAATTAAGTCCTAAATGCAAATGCATGGTATTTTTGTATTTTTCATTAATATGAATTATTATGCAACTAATTAACACAAAAAATGCAACAAAATTCTTAAAAATTGTAAAATTATTTAATTTGAAACTTTTGGAATAATTTGCTTAGGTTAAAAATCACGTGCTCACAGTAGTAGGTGAAAAAGAAGGTGCGACAGCTCTGACGACTCTGTTGGGGAAACAACCCAGAACTTTGGTTCAGGGTTCAAGAATTCAAGCTTGGTATATTCATTGTATTTGGCTTGTATATTATCTGATTTTATTACATGTTTGGGACTAATGTGCTAATGTTGCTTTTTACCACTTTGATATTATGTAAATTGTACATATAAACTGTTACGAAACCCTTCTCTTCTTACATCCGGGGATGTGCTCGCTGGTCGAGATTTCCTATTTTGTTAGTGTCATACCTTAAATTAAGAAAGAGGACAAACAAGTTACTAAGCCGGACGATCTTGCGGTTCCCCGTTATGTAGCCCCCTCCTCGACTCAAGTTGTCCGCTTGGGTACACAGTCTAGAACATATACCCAGCTCTTTTGAACCTAGAATAACTCAGCCTAATGCCGGATCCCTAGTAAGAACGCTTATTAGCATCATGTGCATTTTGAATTAGGGGACTCAACACAGGGGTTGGGTCCATCTAGGACAGGTGTACCCGAAATAATAGACCATCCCGATGCATCTTACTTGTGCATTTATATGTTTCGGACTGGCATGCTGATCGACTTTCAGATATTTGGATAAAAGAGAATATAGCAGTATGAGGGTAAAGAGAGTTAATCATCTCTTTTGAAAAAATGTGCAAATAGTGTCGAAACTCTGCCCAATTTTTCTTGAAAAAAAAATTTGTTTTCAAAAATAGTTTATAGAATGAAAAAAAAAGTCTTGTTTTCAAAAATAGCTTGTTTTATTTGCCAATGAAAAAAAAAAGTTGTGTTAAAAAAAATAATAAAATAAAAAAAATTAGTTGGTTTTATTTGCCGATGAAAAAAGTTGTGTCTTGCTTTCAAGAATAGTTTGTTTTATTGGCCTGAACTGCGTAAGTTTGATTCTCACCGGATGTGAGATACGTAGGCAACACCCATCTGGTCCAACTTCTTTTTGCAAAAAATATGGCCGAAAATAAACAAAATTTTGTCTTTTCTTAAATAGGTGAGGTGATGCCAAAAATAGCCGAATGTTCCCAAAAGGGACGCCGGAAGGCTGATTTTGCACAAACAGTCACGTTTTGTCCTTTTCTAATTTTTTGCCCAATTGGCAGGCACAGCCTCAAAATCTTCATCTGGAGGTGCTGAAAGGACGTATCTTCAAAACTGGCTTTTGGTTTTAGAATTAGAAATATGAAAAAGGGGTCCATTTTTTATTTTGAGTCACATTGAATAAAAATCAGGACTGTTTCACTTAATCACCTTAATAAATGTGCAAGGTGATCCATTTGGAGTTGCGGCTATGGTGGAATGATTTAGGTGGAGAAGGGCAAGGCAAGGTCAAGAAATATTTAGGGGGCTTTCCCGGATTGTTTGAAATTATACCCAGGGGAGACATCATAAGGGAATTGGTCACATGCTGGGACCCGGCGCACAATGTGTTCCACTTTCCAGATTTTGAACTCACCCCGACTTTAGAAGAAATAGTCGAGTATATTAGGAATGCTGAGCTTCCTTTAAAACACAAGTATTTGGTTTCCCCGAGAATCATGGTTGTGCATAGATTCTTGGACTCACTAAAGATAAGCAGAGGGGTACACAATCCGGACTTGGCAGCTGGTTATTGTACCTTGTCATTCATATACAACAGATACGGTCATATAGGAGGTTTCAACAAACCAGAGAATAAAATCTACAACTAAGGGAATCGTCTCAAATTGGGAGAGCATAGACACTTCGCTTTTATGGCAGCTTTTTTGGGGCTCCTGGTATTCCCAAGGAAAGACGGGAACATCGACATAAAAATAGAAGGGGTTGTTAGCACTTTGCTCACTCAGGCCAAGAGCACACTCACGCCTATGATAGTAGCCGAGATATTTCATGCTCTCACAATCTGCAAAGTCGGGGCTCAGTTCTTTGAAGGTTGCAATATCCTCCTACAAATGTGGATGATCGAGCATCTTCGCCACTATACCAGATTTATGAGTTATGGATCGAGCCCAAATAACTTCATTACCAATTACGAAGAAAGGGTAAAGGATTACAACACACCAGAGGGGTTTGAAGCATGGATATCTCATTTGAAAGCTCTCAAAGCAGGGCAGGTTGAGTGGACTATCGGATAGCTCCCGAGGATAGAGGCCATATACATGTCTACTGCCAAAGGCTACTTGAGAATAATGGGTGTAAAAAGTGTTCAGCCATATCTACCACAGTGGGTCTTGAGACAGTTGGGAAGGTATCAGATTGTGCCCGAAGATGAAGACCTGAGTACTCAAGTCATAGAGTTGCATCCAGAAGCTATGTTGCCCGAGGCTTTAGTTCAACAAGATTGGAATAGCTGCCAGTATTTAAAAAATGGCACCCAGGTACCAGATATCGCAAAAGGGGAAGTAGATCCAAACTATTCTGCTTGGTTTGGGAAAATGTCTTGTGTGAACAATGAGCCAGAGCCCGTACCTGAGAGGCCTTCCAAAAGACCTCATGTGCAAGCTTTTGATAACAAAATCCAAGAAAGATTAGCATGGGGAGAAAAGGAAAAGGCATATCAAGCTGAGATTCATGCCTTGAAAGAAAAGCTGAGAAACATGGAATTCAACAATGATCTCCAAGATCAGGAAGCCGAAGGTGAGAAAAGAAGATTGGCCCAAGAGAATGAAGTTCTCAAGGCCCAAATCCAAAAAATGAAAATAGTAATTGAAAATCCGGGCAGGAGTAGGAAAGACGAAAAGCTCATCTACAATGTTATTCAGAAGACACGTGATTTCAAGGATGATTTTCAAAAGACCGAAGCGGAGCTAGCAAATTCCCGAGCCAAGTTAGCTAAGGATGTAGGGGAACGAGCCAGTCTCATCCGTCAACTGAAGGAGAAATACGATAAAGGGATGGTGAGTATGAAGAAAAAGGTTAAGATCATTGAAAATGAAATGGCTAAACATGAAAGAAATTTCAAAGCTGAAAGGGATCATTGTTATGACTTGATAGCACCGTTGGAAAGGGATATGCAAAAATTTCAAGAATAGAGCCATGTGGCCGGACAAACTTTGGAAGCTAGGGCCCGACAGATTGGGCGTTTATTGCAGGAAAAGGTCAGGACCCAAGAAAGAGTCATAGCTGTTGCAGAGTACATTGAAGTAAAGTGCCAAACATGTGAGAATATGATCCGCACCACTTTCCTCGCAGCAGTGATGACATTCGTTCGACAAGTAATGAATGGTTTGGATAGGCTCCAGTGGGATCTTGCAGATAGACCTGCGGCGAGGCCGAATGATGCCCCGCAAGCCCCAGGAGTTTTCAAGGCTTTGATGTAGTCATGATCTTTACTTGAGTCTAACTTTCTTGTTATTGTAGGCCATTTTGAGTCTGTTAGTTATTTTTGAGTCTGTCGGGTCTTTTTGAGTATGTATTTTCATCTTTTCCGGGTTTTTCAGTTGTTTGAGAATCTTGAGTTTTTGTTAAGTAAATCATGTATTTGCTTCATGAAAACTTGAAAATCCCAAAATATTTTGTTTTTCACTTATATGGCCAAAATTACGCATGGTCTGATTCATGCGGGGACACGATACGTAGGCAATCCACATAAGATTCGACTACTACTAAAAGAAGAAAAGAAAAGGGGAAAATAAAAAAAATAAATAAATGAGGATAAATTAGAAGGAGGGATACAATTCGGAAAAGCCGGGATGACGCAAGCAACCAAGCAAAAGCATAATAGAAATGATTAAATGCTTAGGTGCATTGCGTCCCTAATATGTATTTTCTTATCTGTTAAAAGCCCTGTCGGGATGCCTTTATTTTGTTCATCTGGCTTTCATTCCAGGCAGGTGGTTGGTTTGTGGTTATCAAAGTAACTCCTCTCCACAACATTAAGCCAACAGGCAATGGCGGATAATAACAAAATGGGGCTGGTTGATACCGATGCCCAAAAGCAGTTGGTTGAACAAGACACAAGCTTGGCAGATGAGGCAAGAATGTTAAGACAGCATATAACAAACATGTATCAGGCTTGGATGGTTGGGAGGGCACCACCACCGCCACGACTTGGTTTCTCAGATTCTATCCTTACCCAAACTTTGGCATCTCAAAATCACCCCAGTATCTCCATCACTCTTCCTCCAAGTTCTGGGAGTCTGAAGAACACAGAACAGTCCTTAAAGAACGTGCAACGAGTCTGAAGGCCAAGGCAGCATGTCTTACCAAGAGTTGTGTACACTCCCTGACGTTTGCTTGCCTGCAGGGTTCAAAGTACCAAAGTTTAACTTGTACGATGGGTGTGGAGATCCGTTGGCCCACCTGAGGATCTATTGCAGTGAAATGACAATTGTTGGGGAGAAAGATGGCCTGATGATAGCCTATTTCAGTAAGAGCTTGATTGGGGAAACTTTGGAATTGTATACTTGTCAGGATGTTGATAAGTGGCATACATTGGGTGACCTGGCTCAAGATTTTGTACGACGCTTTCAATACAAATCAAGCACTACCCCAGACCGCTCCTCCCTATCTAAAATGGGAAAAAGACCGGATGAAGACTTTAGGGAATTTGGGTTCAGATGGAAGAAGCAGGGTGCTCGTGTCGATCCCCGTTGAGCTTTTCTTACAGGCCCAGGGGCCAATCTACTTCAGTCATTTGATCTCAACCTTAGGCAAACCTTTTAGCGATATGATAAAAATGGGGGAGATGGTAGAAGAAGGAATCAAGGCAGGCAAAATCAAGATTCATCTGAAACACAATCAGAACATCCCGGTAAGATTGGGTGGAAAAAAAGGAAACACAGAAGATGATTCGAACCTTGATCGACCCTTCTAGCCTCGCCCTCGCACCCGTGAAATCATTGTTCACCAGATGATCCACCCCAATACTACTTCCCTTCACATAACCCCCAAAATCATACATCACTTTCCTAGCGTCCAGCTCCACAAAATGTTTATCTATTCCCATGAGCCTACTGCAAACCCCCTGGATCAGGTTTCCGGCCCAATCAAGCCTTTAAGAATGAGAGGCTACAGAAGAAAACCTACACTCCATTAGGAGATTCATATGCCAGTCTATTCCAAAGGCTAAGGAAACTAGACATGTTGAAGCCGATCCAGATAAGAATTCCAAACCCTGTTCCAAAGAAGTTTGTTGCGCATATTGCTCAGATGCCCTGGGGCATGACATAGAGAAGTGTTAGAATTTGAAGAATGCAATCCGGAAGCATATTGATGCAGGTGACATTGTCGTGCAAAGTCCAAACGTAGCGAACACTAGCCAAAGTCCGTCACCTGTGCATAATGAGACGCATATGGTGGGTATGGTCTATTTTGAAAAACAATGTGAGAAATCTTCTGGGAGCCTCAGAGGTCCACGTGCTGCTAAGCTTTCAGCGCTATCAGAGGCTGATTTCAATAACGAGCACGCACGGGGAAACCAAAAGCAATTTGTTGAGAACAATTGGATGACAACTTGTGAAGGTCCTAATATTGTTGATGCATAAGTCAATGTCAAAGATGCCGTGCTTGGTAATAGGAAAGACGTTCCATCTCTTGGAAAGCCAGGGAGGATTTTCGATGGTTTATTTTTTTGTCATTTCTGTTGTCCACATTATTTCAGGGTTGTAATCTGAATATTGTCTGTAAATAAAACCCTTCTATCTTTTGATTTTGTCCAATTCCTTCGGTCGTAGTATCTCATTTAGTGTTATCTAGGTTTGTTCTAAGGGTTGTAACCCCAGTTTAGTTTGTTTGTCTTTTTGCTCGAGTTGTTTCATCGGCTAATGCAATGTCTTATTTTCTATTATTTCTAGACATTTTCTTTTGTTTAGTCCTCTCCTTTTATAGTTCTTTTCCTGTCAACTCTAGTGACATGACATGCGCGTAGGCCTAATCTTAAAAGTTAATCATAAAGCCATTTGGAGATGATCGGGACACTTAAGGGAAATAAGAACAGTTTGAGATCATTTGATGTCCGAACCATGTGGAACTGGGGTAGATAAAACATAAAGAAAACATAAAAGCAAGTTGGCCAAATTGACAGGGGCCGTTCATGGTAATGAGAATGACAATGTTGCTCAATGGTGTTTTTAACAGATGAACAAAGCAAATGTGTGAATATAGATATCAAGTCTAGCACGATCAGAAGATGTTACAAACATTTGTTTAATCGCGTTGTTTGTGCTTGGCATGTTTTGAAGATTGGAATGACGAAGGCATTTTTTTCTGCTACCTAAACACTTTATCCTTCGTTACCCCTTTTGAGCCTTACTTGTTTTCTTTTATATCCCTCTTTCGGAATCAGTAGCAAAGATTAGAAACACAAACATGAAAGCTAAGTAAAAAAAGCACAAACGAAAAATAATGATAAGTGAAAAGAAAAACTATAACAACAAGGAATTTGGTATGAACTATGTTAGACTTGATTCTGAAAGGATATGTAGGCAGCCTCTCTCTGAGGTTCAATCACACCAAAGTAAAAATCCAAAAGTACCTAAGAAAGAAAATGGGGTAGAAGTTTTGGTTGTTGTGAGAAATCTGATTCTGAAAGTTATAATTTTGAACCCATATTGAATTGTTTTGAGCCTTTGATACCCTTTCTTTCGAACCCTATCCAAAAGCCCACGTTACGGTCCAAAGAAAAACCTTCCGATCAGTCTTCAAGAGTTGCCAAGTCAAGCAAGTAAAGGTGAATCACATAATGGGCAACAATTCGGTCCAAACAAGGAAAATGAAAATTGAGAGAGTCTTATTGGTGAAAACTTTTACGGGCACCGTAAGGCGACAGGAGCTGAGATAAATAAAAAATGAGAGAGTCTTACTGGTGAAAACCCTCATGAGCACCTTGAGGCCACTATAAGTTGAGAGAAAGACCAAAATGAGAGAGGCTTGATAGTGAAAACCATTCAAGCACTACAAGTCTAATAAGGATTGAGAATCAGATGGGAAATCACCCTTTGAAGATTGTGAAAGATGATTAACGACGGATAATCAAAGCTAGTTTCACGGTTTAAGGGTACCACAAGAGCTGAACTTCAGAATTGCTTAACAAAATAGGCCACATGTGCATATCATGGACATTAGAGTTGGTATCCACGTCTGATAGGTTTCTACTTTATAGTTTTTCTTGTTAGGAATCATCTCTTTCCTTTTTCCTTTACTCTATTCCTTTTATCTTGTTCATTTCCTCTTCCTGAGTCTGTTTGGTCAGAACAAGTGAGAAATGACTTCAAAATTTGCCATCAGCTTTCCAATTGCACAAAACGAGATCTGGCTAGTACATCAAAGTGGCATAAGTCAGGAAAGAACAACAAGCGCACTGAGCTAGTAATAATCAATAGCTTTGGGGTCCCTGGAAAATACAAAGGTTTGGTACATATCAATTCATGGAGAATGCAATAGATGGAGGGTGTTGGGTGAATGGATCAAAGGTATATTCTGTGATAAGATGGACGAAAAGGTTGGACCTGTGACAAGAAAGATATTCCAAGTAGATATCAAAGGTTATAGACCTCAAGGCCAAGGCCAGTGGTTTGAATCATGAAAGAGCGACATATGCGCTGAAGTTAGTAACAATCAATATGCTTTGGGGATCAGATGATATACAAAGGGTTGGTGGATATCGGTCCAAGAGAAATACAACAAGATATAAGGTATCAGATTCAAACGAAGAAAAATATTTTCTTGGTTAAGTTTTATAAAGGAAGTGCTTAGTCAAGGAACTAGCAAGGTCTTCAAAAGGAAAGCAGTTTCCATGTCAAGTAAAGGAGCAACAAACCTCAAGGCCAAGGCCAGTGGACAAGTCAAGAAAAAAACAACATATACACAGAGTGAGGAAAATATACATGATTCGGGATTCGTGTGAGACACAAAGGTTGGGAAGATGCCGGTTCATGAGCAATGCAACAAATAGAGGATAATAGGTCTGAACGGAGAAAAGGTATTTCAGTGATACGGATGACAGAGAAAGTGGTTAATCAGTAAACATGCAAGATCTTCGAGTAGAAATCAGCTGTCATGGGAAATATATGGGGTCAGATAAGAAGACTAGAAATAATAGTTGTGAAGTTTGTGACTAAGGAGTAGTCATAAGGTCGGAAGTTTTCAACCAAGTTCAAGGCAGTCGGACGAAGCAGAGCATGGAAAGGAGCAAAGAAAAAAACCATCTCCAACAAGAGTATCACAACCAACCACCACATTTTAAACTGATGAAATTTTCTGTTATTGAAACAGGGGCAGAAAATCTCGGTTGTTTCGAAGAAACCCACCATAAGGAAAGGCAGGCACCAAACAGAACAGGGAAGACAACAAGTTTTAAGTAAATCAGTTTCGAAGGAAGATAATTCAAGTTTCAAAGGAAAGCACGACAACACAAGTTTTAAGGGAAAGAAGTTTCGAAGGAAGATAATTCAAGTTTCAAGAGAAAATGGTTCAAGATGCAAGGGAAAATAATGCCAAGTAACAAAAGAATACATTTTTAAGTTGTTGAAGTTAGGAGCCCGCCTGGAGAATAGAGGTGTATCTTTTAAGTTGTGAAAGTCAGGAGCCCGCCTGGAGAACAGAGGTATATCTTTTAAGTTTTGAAGTTAGGAGCCCGCCTGGAGAATAGAGGTGTATCTTTTAAGTTGTTGAAGTTAGGAGCCCGCCTGGAGAATAAAGGTTTATCTTTTAAGTTGTTGAAGTCAGGAGCCCGCATGGAGAGTAGAGGTGTATCCTTTAAGTTGTTGAAGTCTGGAGCCCGCCTAGAGAATAGAGGTGTATCTTTTAAGTTATTAAAGTCAGGAGCCCGCCTGGAGAATAGAGGTGTATCTTTTACGTTGTGGAAGTTAGGAGCCCGCCTGTAGAACATAAGTGTATTTTTTAAGTTTTGAAGTCAGGAGCCCGCCTGGAGAACAAAGGTGTATCTTTTAAGTTTTGAAGTCAGGAGCCCACCTGGAGAACAGAGGTGTACCTTTTAAGTTTTGAAGTTAGGATCCCACCTGGAGAACAGAGGTGTACCTTTTAAGTTTGGAAGTCAAGAGCCCGCCTGGAGAACAGAGGTGTATCTTTTAAAGTTTTTAAGTTAGGAGCCCAATTGGAGAATAGAGGTGTACTTTTTAATGTTTTGAAATCAGGAGCCCACCTGGAGAACTGAGGTGTATCATTCAAAGTTTTGAAGTCACGAGCCCGCCTGGAGAATAGAGGTGTACCTTTTTAAGTATTGAAGCCAGGAGCCCGCCTGGAGAACAGAGGTGTACCTTTTAAAATTTTGAAGTCAGGAGCCCGCTTGGAGAATAGATGTGTATCTTTTTAAGTTGTTGAAGTCAAGAGCCCGCATGGAGAACAGAGGTCCACTTTTTAAAGTTTTGAAGTCAGGAGCCCGCCTGGAGAAAAGAGTAATACATTTCAAGTCAAAGAAGTCAGGAGCCAGCCTGGAGAATAGAGGAATACGATTCAATTCAAGAAGTCAGGAACCCGCCTGGAGAATAGAGGAAGACAACAATGATCAATAGAAAGCATTTAAAAGATCAACAGTCAGGTATTCGTCTAAAGAAAGGAAGAACATATCAAGAAGACGATGCAAGACAACAACAAAAGAATTGTTGCAGGGAAATACAAGGCGACCAGGCAACAACGGTCGTGGAGCAAGTTTGAGAATAAGTCTTTGTAATTCATAAGCCATAGCTTAGCCTAGCTTCTTTATTTTTCTTTTAGAATGGTATAATAAGGGGGTCAGCAAGTAGGAGCAGCAACAGCAACAGTAAACATAGCTTCATGGAAGTCCCAGCTACCAAAATTTCCCGAACTACATAGACCTGATTTCTTTTTAGCCAAGGATATGTAGGACACCTTTGAAGCAGAGGTTTGGTCAAATATTTCAAAAATGCTTCACACGGGCAAAAATCCCTCGAATACGCTCACTTTGTCTTTGCACGAAAACTCTTCGTGTTCACGAGCAAAGAGGGGCAGCTGTGAGCACGTGATTTTTGCCTCACATGAATTACTCGCACAAAATCAAAACAAAAATGTTTGTTTTATTGCGTCCAATTTGGTAAAATTTTCATGATATTTTTTAGTAATTGTTTTATTGTGTTTTTTGATTAAATTAATAGAAAAATACAAAAAAAATTGTTGCAATCGTTTTTACAATTTAAATCAACAATTTTGAATTAATCAATAATTAATTGTTTTACAAAAAGATTAAAAATCGTAAAAAATGTATTTTGCATTTTTCAGTGTTTAATGTGAAATTGTGTGATTATTTTATTTTTTTAATTACTTGTGATAAATATTGTTTAAAGTGGATTAGTCTTTTTAAGTCAATTTTGGTTTTTATTAATTTAAGTTAGAATTTTGGTTTTAATTTTAAAATTAATTTATGAGTAAAATAAAAGAAAATCAATAAAAAAGAGAAAAGAATTAACATTGGGCCAAAAATCCCCTAGCCCAATTGATCTTGGCAAAAAGCCGGTTAAAACTAGCCCAAATTAACCCCCATACACAGTCCAAACTTTCAGTCTCAGAGACCGTCAAAACGACGTAGTATGGTTACAAAACTACGTCGTTTCAATACTAATTAATCAGAGCCATTAATATCAAATCGATCCAACGGTCCAAAGGCATCCATCCTCACTCGATCCAGCCCCGGCCCATTTTCCCGGACCGACCCCGTCCCCCACTAAGACTAAACAACACTGTTTCATATTATTGAAGTGATCCAAACCGTTGATCTCATCAGATCTAACGGTATGGATTAAATTCTCACCCTGGTATATATTGATTCCCCTGACCCAGCCTCCTCAGACCCGCCTTCACTCGTCTCTCTTAGGATCAGAGACCAAAAACCCTCTCCCTGTAACACCACCATCCTCCGCCACCGGAAATCGCCCACGGCAGCGGACGGTGGCCAAACACCCTCATCTATACCCCACCGCTTCCTCTTTACCTTCCCATTCTGAATCTTCATCCCTTTTTCTTTGAATCACCTTCAAGTGCTTCGAATATTAGATCGAAGAATCGGAGGCAAAACCCTAACCGCCCAAAAACACCCCAACTTTACACCACTGAGCCATCTCGACCTCCCCTTCCCCGATCTAGGTTTCGTTTCCTTCGAATCATCATAGAACCCTTCAAATCTTGATTCGAAGGGACGTAACCTAGAGCCGCCACAAGATTCCTCGGTGGTGGCGCCATCTCCAATCGGTCCCAAACTAACACCCAATGACCTCCTTGACCCCCTCACCCCTAATCCACCATTAGTTTCCCTCGAATCCCTCCTGAACCGTTCGAATATTATATCAGAGTTCGAACCAAAAAAATTCCAATTCCTTGGAAAGGTCGAGGCCGATTTTTTCCACCTGATAAGGGCTTTCACTTGTTCTTAACAAAGAACAAGTGCTTGACCTTATTGGGTGACTTAAATCGAAGAAGTCAGTGACCAGGTCGGGGCGAAATGGTGAGTTCCCCTGTTCTAAGTTATTTTTAGGTATTTTAATTTCTTCCTTTTTTTCTTTTCCTTTCCTTTTCTCTCTGAACGGATTAGTTAAAGATTTAGATTAGGTTTTGTTTCAAAAATTGTTAAATGTTCGTTCTTTGTTTCCTGCTCTGTGAATGATGTGATAAATAGTTTTTAAATTTTGAACCATTTAAATATAGCTTGATTCCTGTTTTTGAAGAATGCTGGACTAGAATTAGATTGTGTCTGTTTGCATAAATTGAATAGTATTTTGTTGTTAATTATATTATATTGTATTTTTGATAACTTGATTAATCAGTTCGGGTGTTTGCTTAAAAGAAATCAATAGTGATTTGCTTTTATTTTGGCTGTCACTTGAATTAGTTTCTGATTGCTTAACTGACTCTGTCTTGGAATTGGTCATTTAGACGCTTTCAATTTGAGTCAAATGGACCTCAAGTTCTGCCTGAACCTTTGAGGTTCAGGAGGGGATAGTGCAGGGGTGTTAAGGTCCATGTTTGATTATCTATTGGGTCAAACTGGCCCATATTTTTGGGCTGTTCTAAGAATTAGTTTGAGAGAGTAATTCACCAACGTGTAAGGGAATTTCAGGGGTAGTTCAAGGGTGAATTTGAATTGGAACCATAAATAATTAATAGGTACGCTGCTAAGGAACTGATTAGGGACATTTCTGAGTGGAATTGAAAAAGATAATAGACAATTAATAGTGGGAGCTGCACTAAGGCTGATTTTAAGGGATAAGATAGGATAATTAACTATCCACTAAGGCCTGAAAATCCGGGAATGAAGAGGACTGAGAACTTATAAGAAGAAGACGTAGACATTCTGCCATGGAGAGAGACAGACATTGAGATTGAGAGCACTGAGAAACTGGACAGCTTTTTAAAAAAATACCTTAGAGTGTGAGAATTGAAAGGAAAGACGCTGAGAACACTCTGAAAACTTGATAGTTCTTTAATAGATAAAAATCCAGTGGGAAAACTGATTTCGAGCCGAATTGATGTTTGGAGTACTGTTTTAACTCGATTTTGAGGTTTAAAAAATTTGGGGTTGAGTCTGTTTGCAACTACTTTGAAGTTTGGACTGGTTTAAGTTTGTTGACTGATTGTTGCTGTTGATTGCTGCTGCTGCATACTGTTGCCTCACTTCTTTTCCTTGTTCATTTCCCAGGTATATTTTAGCCTCAAATAATACCTGAAGATTGAATCCAACTGTATGCTCCAATTTGAAGAAATTGAATAGTATACATTCTATTCTAGGACTCTTCTTTCTATTTTTTTTATTGTCCAATATGTTTACATAGGTCTGTAATTTACTATAATATATCAATTCAAATGTTGACAGTTTGTAGTTAAGATTTGGGAAGTGGCATAAGCTGAACTTGAAGGACTGTAAAATTGGACTATTTATTAGAAACATTCAATATTTAAATTCATGTCAATTTCAGCAGTTGTTTTAATTTCCAATCCATGGTAGTAACTAAGGTATAAGTACTATAAGATTCAGAAACCAGCATGTAGTTCATCGGTGTGTGAATAAATGAATGTATGTGGGATTTAAGTTTAAAATCAGTAGGCAGCTGGATTGGACTAACATTGCATTATTTTACTGGAATTACTAGGCTTGATCGCCTCTTAAATGCGGTATTTTAGAGAACTAAAGTAAAATCAACTTTTAATGCCAAAATCACTTTTAATAAATTGGAGGAAAATATGAAATTGATTTACAAACTATTTAGTGTTTCTCGCATATTAGCTTATTAGGTCTTACTCATATAATTCCATAATTCTATATTTGTATATTCGTGTGTTGCTTTAAATCATTAGTAGATTTAGTTGGATTCATTTGGCCCTTTAGGCCTGGACCTCAAATTGCCATGGTTAGAATTAGTGTAATTCAAATATTGTTGCGTCAATTACAAGCCCAAAATGTTGAGGGCCATGGTCAACAGACAAGGAGACCATATGTTTGGGCCTCTCAACTTCAGTAACAAACCTGGGCCTAAGGTTCAGCGAGGAAAATTGTCCTTATTTGAAATTCGAACTTGATTAAATAAGCCCAGTTTTGTTTTTTTTACTAAAGGTTGCTACCTCCCTACTAGACCATTCGTTTACTATTGCTGAACCCCAAATTCTATACAGCTCTCATGGTCAGGAGCCAAAACAATTCCCTTTTTCCATAGGTTGGTTTCGTAGCCCGAACATTTTTAGAATATTTAAAATAAGGATTAATTAATAATGCAGTGAATTAGGTCTTTAAGGACATTCACTAATAGCAAAACAGTAATCCCTTTAGGATAGCCTTTAAAATAAAACGAGGTGCACCACGCTAAACAAAATTCACAAATTGTGTGGCCCTCTTTAATTACTTCATTAAAAATATTTAAAACTTGGGACGCTCTATTTACCGAATTTTCATGGCCTCCCGCAAAGTTGATAACACGTTATGTCACTTTAGGCGCATTTTTTTTTAATAATTTCACCTTCCTAAACTAGGGTGCACATTTATGCGACTCAAATCCAAATCTCATCGATTGTTAAAATATGTCGAAATCCACAGGTGCATTTATGGGACGTGGTTCGAGACGTATTTTACTAACGTTTCAATTTTCTCTAAAGAATGAATAAAAGCAGTTAAAGTTTAAAAATTTGTGCATAGGTTCATAATTGTATTAAAATTAGATAATTAAGCCGAATATAACAGTTGAGTGACTGTGGTAGAACCACGAAACTCGGGAATGCCTAACACCTTCTCCCGGGTTAATAGAATTCCTTACCCGAATTTCTGGTTCGCAAACTGTAAAATAGATTCAATCTTTTTCTCGATTCGGGATTTGAACCGGTGACTTGGGACACCACAAATCTCCCAAGTGGCGACTCTGATTCTTTAATGAAAATAATCCCATTTTGATTGTCCTTTAATTGGAAGAACTCCCTTTATTATGCCCTTCACGGGGTGTAGTAGTTGAAAAAGGAGGTGCGACAACTGTAACCTTGGACCACAAGTCTTGCCTTGTTTTCTGTAACTGTTCCATCTTCATCAAATTTGTTTCTAAGGACCCATTTTGTGCCAATGACTAATCTGTCCATGGGTCTTGGAACTAGATGCTAAACTTGACTTCTCTCAAACCGATTGAGTTTATCTTGCATTGCATTTACCCAATATGTATCCTCCAAAGCATCAACAAGATTTTTAGGCTCAATAAGAGATAGGAAAGCATCAAAAACACACAAATTCTTTAATTGTGATCTAGTTTTGACTCCAAAGGCTGGGTCAGTAATTATGTTTGCAGTAAGATGAAAACTTTGATACTTGTGAGGCTTCACAACCAATTGATTTCTGCTAGATGTTTCTCCCATGTTCTGTTACTGAGGAACAGGGTCATGAACATGTTCCTTTAAATGATTGGTTTCAGTTCCTCTTTGATCAGTTCCCCCTGTCAGGCTGCCGTGGATGGAAGAACCTGTTCCATCACCTGTTCCTTCTTTTGGTGCCACTTTAGCTTGTGTTGAGACATCAGTCAAATCTTTTACCATCCCAATAGCCTCATCTTCATGTTCATGTCTCTCAAAAATAATGTTAGTTTCATCAAACACTACATGCACACTTTTTTCTACACACAAAGTTCTTTTATTGAACATTTTATATGCTTTGCTATGTGAAGAATATCCCAAGAATACTCCCTCATCACTTCTGAGATCAAACATACCTAGGGAGCCCTTTCCATTATTACGCACAAAGCACTTGCATCCAAATGCCCTAAGATGGGATATATTTGGCTTTCTCCCTTTAAGTAACTCATAGGGGGTCTTCTCTACAAGAGGTCTAGTCATGAACCTATTGATGATGTAACATGTAGTGTTTACAGCCTCTGCCCAGAAGCTGTGGGGCAGTTTACTAGAAAGAAGCATAGTTCTAGCCATATCTTCAAGAGTCATGTTCTTTCTTTCAACTAATCCATTTTGTTAAGGAGTCCTAGGGGAAGATACGTTATGTTCTATACCATGCTCATCACAAAATTCAGCAATATTAGAATTTTCAAATTCAGTTCCATGATCAGACCTAATAGATGCAAATTGATTACCTAGTTGTTTCTGAGTCTTTCTAACAAAAGCAGTAAACATGTCAAATGCTTCATCTTTAGATGTTAAGAATAGTGCCCATGTAAACCTAGAATAATTATCAATAAGTACCATCACATATTTCTTACTACCTCTACTCAACGTTCTCATTGGACCACAAATATCTATATGAACCAGTTGCGACGCCCTAGTTGTGCTTACCATTTTCTTGCTTTTAAAGGATGATCTTACATGCTTCCCCCTTGCACATGCCTCATGTCTTCCTTGAACTTGATGTTAGGTAGCCCTATCACCAAGTCCTTGGAGACTATTTTATTGAGTTGATTCAGACTTGCATGACCAAGTCTTTTGTGCCACAGAAGTGGATCATTATCTAACACACTTAAACAAGTGAGTTCATTTTCTGAAAGAGTGGACAAATCTATAATGTAAATATTGTTAACTTTTTTTCCCTACAAAACAATCTTGCAGTGGTAAGGTTAATCACAAAGAATTTGGTAGAGGTAAATGCTATAAGGTTACCTCTATCACACAGTTGTGACACACTGATTAGGCTATAATTCAAGCCACCTATCAAGTAGACATTCTCAATAGAGTGAGAATCTGTCATACCTACCTTTACAACCCCAATAATCTCACCTTTCTTCCCATTTCCAAATGAAACATTACCTTTTTTTATGTCCTCAAGTGAAAGGAAGTGGTGCTTGCTTCCAGTTATATGTTTTGAGAAGCCACTATCCATGTACCATATTTGGCTGATTCCTTTCACTTGGACCTGCAAAAAGAAATCAAGGGTTAGTCTTAGGAACCCAAACTAGTTTGGGTCCCTTTCTAATAAGCAAAGGGGTAAATAAAATTCTTTTTAGCCCACCCAGGCAGCCAATTTTTCTCTTGAACAAAGGCTTTGTTCTTTTGTCTAGCCTTTTCTTTTGCATTGCATTCATTTTTGTAGTGGCTAGTCTTGCCACATTGTGTGCAAATTTTATTTTCAGGAAGCCAAGTCATCTTTTGTGCTTGAGTCCCATAGCCAAGTCCTCTTTTGTTTCTACTGTGATGTTTTTGTATCCAGGATAGTGCATCAGAGGCCTTATTCCATTTGCAAGTTTTGTGTAGTTCATGCTTTAACTTCCTGAGGTCTTATTTTAAGACTCTTATTTGCTCATCCTTCCTGTACAACTCATTCTTAATTTTTCCAAAATTTTCTTCCAAGGTGAGATGCGTGTGATCATATTTCTTCATACCTGTTCCTAATTTCAGTTTTAAATTTTCAGACCTAAGCTCTAGGACACTGATGTCAAGTTCAACAACCTGGCTCTTTAACTAAGCATTTTTACTATCACTCTCATTAGCCCTAGATTCTAGATTTTTGCACTTGGCCTTTAAGATTGTAGACTCCCTAGACAGATCTTCCTTCTCATTGTTAATTATCTCAGACTCATCGATGAAGTCTAGCAATAGTTAAGACAACCTCTCTTTAGACAGAAACTTAATCTTGTCTTTGAGATGAAGGACACTTACCTCTTATTCATCGTCTGATTATCTGATGGCCATAAGTGCTTGTTCATCTCCAGCTTCATCTTCTGAGTCCTCATCTGATGTTTCTCCCCAAGCAGCAACCATATCTTTTGTTGATCATTTGTTGCTTTTGGGTTAAACTTGTCCCTTCTTCATGTTTCTTCATTCAACCCTTTCTTTCTTCCATTCAATTTCCCATTGAGGATAGTACTTGATCATGTAATCAGTCTTGCCATATTTGTAGCCACCCTCATTGGTCTGTTTATCAGGAGCCTTTGGTTTGTTAAAGGTTGTACCTCTTGAAGAAGCCTTTCCTCTTATTAGGTACTTTTTGAAATCTCTTGTGATCATGGTCATTTCATCATCCTCCAGATCTACACCTTCAGCTATTCTGAGAGCCAAACTTCTTTCCTTCTTGGGTGTATCCATTTTTATGGTTTTCCTTCTCAGTTCATAGGCAGTGAGATTTCCAATCAGTTTATCTAGCTTGAGGGTAGCAATGTACTTTGATTCCTGAATAGCAGTGATTTTGCTTTTCGATGTCATTAGTAAGACTCTTGTCAAGATTTTCTCAACTTTTTCTTCTTCAAGGATAATTCTCCCAAGAGATTTAAGTTCATTTGTTAGTGTTGTGAACCTTGTGTACATCTCCTGGATAGTTTCTCCTACCTTCATAGTGAAATTCTCATATTGAGAATATAACAGTGTTCCTCTTGATCTCATTACTTGAGAAGTTCCTTCACGAGCCGTTGTAAAGTGTCCCGTATTTCTTTGGTTGTGGTACAACTTTGAATCATGCTGTACTCGTTTGGACCCAATCCACACAAAAGACATTTCTTGGCCTTGGCATTCTTCTTCCATTTCTTGAAATCTTCAGCAATGCAGTCAGCTCCTGTCTTTGGCACGTCCACTCCTTCAGCATTCTTCTTCGTAGATGCTAGGGGACCATCAGTGACTATGTCCCGAAGTTCATAGTTATCTCCTATGATATGATCTCTTATTTTGTTCCTCCACCAAGAATAGTATTGAACATTAAAGAGTGGAAGCCTAGCAGTGGATTGCCTTTCCCAGTTTCCAGGTGGTGCACTCATCTTTATCTTTTTCCTAAGGTGTTAACCTCTTCAAGTATAACCTACTTTGATACCAATTGATGTTTTAAGCGTCAATACCACACAAGAGGGCAGGGGGTGATTTGTGTGGTACCTAATTTTTGCTTAACTGAACTATAGAAGAACCTGTTTCTTCTAGGTGTTCCAAATACTACTCTTTACGGAATAATAAACACTGAAAATAAAGAACACAAAGATTTTTACGTGGAAAACACCTGGCTCAAAAGGTGAAAAAACCACGACCTACTATTCAGTAGGATTTTCCCAAACTTCTACTAAAATCACTAAGCCAAAATAGCATTTACAAAAACTCTTTGTAAACCTAAGGATTAACTTTAATCCTATTGTGGAACACAACCTCAATTGTTGCGACAACTTCAAGTTAACTACAACTTGAACACTCTAGGGACCTAATACAATTGTTTCTACGAAAGCTGAAAGGTACAATGTAAAATCACCTACTACTATTGAACTAGAATAAAGGATAGACACATGACAATGGTTCTTCTATCTCGTTCAAGTAGCTTCAGGAGTGCACACTTAAATCACACATAAATTGCTTGCAAATCGCCTCACTCTTTTGCTCTCGATTTAAGTTTAACTTCTGCTTATGTGCATTGCCTGTAAAAGAGAACACCACTGACATTTAATAGGTTAATATTCAAAGTTTGACTGGGCTTCTCGTATATCATAGAAGAGTTCGTGATGATCTCAAACTCTAACACTATCTTCATCCTAAAATGTGTTCTCTTCATGTAAGGAGTATTTCTCTCCTTATCCAATACGCAACCATTTTAATCAGATCAGGAGATATTGCTACTCGATCAATTAGACTTATCTCCTTCACGTACATCTCACATGTACAAGTTGATCATGACTATACTTTACAAGATGGACCTGGTTCACGTCTGAGTTCTTTTGTTAATCTTCAAAACATCACCTGTTATTGGGCCAACAGAGGTTGATTACAAAAGAATCCGTGAATACTTGTTGATTCTTCCTTAGGTAGCATGTTGATGTTTCCTTGTTAAAAACCTTGCTGGTAAAAACCCTTTTCGGGATAAAAAGCTCAGCCGAAGAAAAAAAGTTCAATGGATGCGTTAAAAACTTAAAGACTTCTAGTTGGATTAGCATCTCAACTTCTTCGATCGGGTGCCTGTATAAGGGTTAGCAAGAAATATAAAATGAAATAGGGAGATGGTAATACCTTATCATGGGATGTGTCGGTGGTGTTACGAGGTCCGATATGTCTTAATCGCTTGCAATGAGGATGCGGTACGGTCCTCTATTTTGTTCAATCGGGCTTAGCCGAGGATGTAGTTTGATTATCCTTTGTTTCTTTCACAGGTGGAGGTATTGGTGTTGGTGTCACATTGTGCACAATGAACATTTCCCTATCTGCATACTATTCCCCGTAGACAGTTTTAATCCTATCCTTTGTCGGGAATTTCATCATTTGGTGGAGGGTGGATGGTACTGCTCTCATGCACTGTATCCATGGTCTCCCGAACAAGGCGTTGTACCTCATGTCTCCTTTGGTGACATGGAATTTGACATTCTGGGTCGTGCTGGCCACGTTGAAGGGAGGGGGGGGAGGGGTGATTTCTCCTTTCGTTGTTTCACTTTCCATGTTGAATCCATTGTGGAATTGAGTGGCAGGCATGATTTGGTCAAGCAGTTCGAGCTGCTCTATTACCCTCGACCTGATAAAGTTGGCCGAGCTACCTGGATCCACGAGTACACATTTTACACGAAATGTATTTATGAGGAAAGAGATTAATAGTGCGGCGTTGTGAGGTTTAGAGAAGGTCTTAGTGTCCTCTTTACTGAACGTGAGGGCATCCTCAAGTATGTACCTCCGGGTTGGCTTTTTTCTAGTGCTGGATATTTTTTTCCTTCTCATCATGGGTTCTTGTGAGACATCAATGCCTCCCGAGATCATGTGGATGACGTGTTGCGACTCGTTCTTTTCGTTCTTCTTAGCCACCTCTCTTTGTCGAAATTTTTTTGACCCGATCACTTAGGAATTCCCGAAGATGACCCTTGTTGGCCATGTGTGTTTTTAAATTCACACATTAAATTATGATTCCTTTGTGAAGGATCCGATTGCACAGGCCTGGGCCACTTGGCATCTTTGATTTTGCTGAAGGCGAAGACAATATCCGATTTATCGACATTGAAGTTATATTCTGACAGGCGAGGTGCCTCTGCAGGACCTATATTCCTGTCGAATCTGTCTCTATTGATGAGTCCCCGAGGATTATGTCCTAGGTCTATCCTTCGTTCGTTTCGAAGTGGGTTACACCTCGGGGCATTCCTTTGGTCTTTGATGTATGGCTGATATCTTTTTTTATTTGTCTTTGGCTCCTTCGCCAGGATCCTGCTTGGGTACACCGAGCCCGAGGGGGCTCCTAGCTGGTCATCCTCGACCCTAATTTTGGACTGGTATTAGTTATAAACATCCAACCAAGTCACAACAGGATATTCGACCAGATTTCTTTCAGCTGCATTGAAGCTACCGAGCTTCGCTCATTCAGACCTTGTGTGAATGCTTTTAGCACCTAATTGTCGGAGACCGGTGGTAGTTCCATTTTTCCATTTGAAAGCGAGATATAAATTCTCGCAGTATCTCGTTCTCCCTTTTATTGATTTTGAAGATGTCTGATTTCCAAGTGGCCACCTTGATGGCCCCGGCATGCGCCTTTATGAAGGAATCTGCCAACATGGCAAATGAGTCTATAGAGTTTAGGGTCATGTTATGATACCACATCATCTCCCCTTTAGAATGTGTTTCTCTAATTTTTTTCAGCAAGATGCACTCGATCTCATCATCCTTCATGTCGTTGCCCTTTACTACACAGGTGTAAGCGGTAACGTGGTCATTGGGGTCCGAGGTACCATTGTATTTCGGAAGTTCTATCATTCTGAACTTCTTTGGAATGGGTTTCGATGCCGCTTCCTGTGGGAATGGCTTCTGCACGAACTTTTTTGAGTCTATGCCCTTCAAGATCGGGGGCGCTCTTTGAATTTGGTCGACTATGGAGTTGTAAGTCTTGACCTTCTTATCGTTGACTTCTATCATTTTCTCGCCAGATTTGATCCTTCTAGTGAGGTCCTCGAGCATCTTTACGATGACGGCATCGACTATCGACCCATTATTACTTGATATCTCCAGTACCTATTCGGCAGGGGGAGCTGTCCCCGGTGCTACCGTGCTAGGAGTTTTCTTGTGACTTTGCAGCTGAGCAATAGCCAACTGTTGTGCCTGCAACATTTCAAAAATAACATGAAGGCTAACTTCTCGTTCTTTCCGAGATGGGCTCTTTTAGACTTCCTATTGGTCGCCTTGGTGTATGCTCCTGTTAGTGTGAGAGCTTATTTCAATGTATCGAGCGTCACATGAGACTTCGTCCACCGGAATCAGTCCTGGTGCGTCCTCAAGGTTTTGTGGTGGTTCACCAACCCTGGAAGAACATACAATTCTCTCCGTGGTTCTTAATATTGTTGTTCACTGAATAAGACATTTCGACCTGAAATGAAAGATCTTTAGATAAGAAAATGGGTAAAAGACAACTTGCGTTGTGTAATGAAACCAACAAAAAAATAATCACTGTTATTTTAGCCCCACGGTAGGCGCCAAACTGTTTGCTGTGAAAATGGTAATAACAATTAAATTACTTGATTGGACTCTAAATACATTTGATTTATTTCTATGCTAGTTGTTAAGTAGATAATGCTATGTGTATGAAGTTTAGAGATGAAATAAGAGCTAAAGATGAGGTGATAATTAAACCGAGAGGATGACAATCGAGGCCTCGAACTTGTCGATATGGGGACCTCAAGGTCGATTCCGTGGCTCGATAATGAGCTATCGGGGGCGACCGGGGTATGACTAACAGTTATAACAAAATTAATAAAGGCTCTTATGGCCAAGGATAAGCAATAAATGATGAACAAGTATGAAGATAATAAATGAAAACAATAATAACAAAAAAATTATGTTAGAAAGCAGAGAGAATGTTCTTTATATATTCGTATCGACCAACTGAAGCAACAGAGAGTTACAAAAATGACAAGGATCTCCTTTATATACGAGGGGAATCCCAACGATGTAAAAGAAGCATTAATTACAAACATAGGGAGATCGAACAACTCAATGACACCCTGGCTCGGATTTAGAGTGGACTAGCAGACTTTGTCAATCCTAGGCGTGTGACTTGAGAACTTCCCATTTCTACCATTTTCGTGATCAATGCTACCATGAGGTCAAGTGTCGACGATCCTCGAGGAAGGCTCCTCGACCATGGCCTCGTGCCTTCGAGGTGACATTCCGAAGCGCTTTAATGATGAAAAATTGGACCCTCCGATTTCTCCGTATACAGAAATTAGTTGTCCTAAAAAATGTTGAAACCCGGAATCCACACGGAAGAAGGCAACACGACACACATAACCATGCAATTTGATTGTCGATAATAGACTTCCCCAGTTGTCTCGAAGCCATACAACATAATATATGATAACCCACTAACCTTTACTCTATAATTGCCATGATCACTCTCCATAATCCAGCCAAATCCTTCATGAACCCATGTAACACTAATCATAAAAATACCTCAAATCATCTGCTAGTCTAACATTAATAATCGTGACAGTCAAGCCAGATTCCTCAAACAATCCAAACTCAAATCTTAACACATATAACCCACTGGTAGAATGAAACTCTCCAGAAAATATCATAAGAATCACATATTCGTTGACTGCCCTACAGGTGACAACCCACTCGCTAAGTATCAAACTCGAATCACTCGATGACCATATCATGGTCACAAATACCATGAAATCGATCAATCCTCCTGAGTCTGAATTCGTCAAAAAGATAGAAGAATATACTTCATTCCACAAACGAATAACTGAAAGATCCCTATCATAATAGTAACTCAAGATTGTACAACGCATCAAGATATAAATCAAGCATTCATAGTTCTTTCAAATCACAATCTAAGTTCTTCTCATCACGTCCACACAATCTAAGCTCATCCTGCAGTCATATAATACCCACCATATAGATATCCAACAACTCATTGAGCCATCAGTCCCACTTCTAGGGACACTACTGGACCTATAAGTCCAAATTCACATACTCACACAACTGAAACGATTGAGCCTAAGTTGTAGTCAAAACTCAACCTTAGTTCATCATCACTAGCCTATCCCAAAACACAAAGAATACATCATGCACCTCATCTGGTAAATCACAAGCCGTCGATGCACAACCTATAACAAATGATCAAGATCCAGGATGTGTGAGTTCAAGGAATTCAGAGAGATATGCTTAAAGTTGAATCAATGTCACATAACAAGTAAAGAAAGATGGGAAGTTTATCCAAGATTCCTGTAGACTGTTAAAGATAGGTATGGACATTATCATATCGATCTGCAAGACTCTACTAGACACTTGCTCAAGACTCGTAGTACCTATGAAGCAAGAGCTCTCATACCAACTTGTCACGACCCAAAATCCAACTAGTCGTGATGAAACCTAAACCAACCAGCTAGGTAAGCCAACTAACAGTCAACACAATCGAAATGAGATTAATAAGAAAATCAACAATGAATTAACTGAACCTTTATACAATATCCTATAACGATCTGAACGGTTGTTTTGAGATTTAGAATTCTATTCGGTGGTTTGAGAAATTGTATAGCTTTATTTTATGCATTATGACTGGTGTGTATGGTTAGTTTTTATATTTGAATGGTTCGATATTGATTTGGAAGAATGATTCTCGTTTAGAAGTTTAAATTTGGAAGAGTTCATCAAGGTTTGACTTTTGGATAAACGGACTTGGAATTGGGTTTTGGTTGCTTCGATAGGTTTTTATGATGATTTTGTACTTGTAACTATGTTTTGATTTGGTTTTGGAGGTCCCTAGAAGAATTCGACACTATTTGTCAAAACTTAGAAATTTGAAGAACTTAAGAGTTCATAAGTTTGACCAAGAGTTGACTTTGATATTACTGGACTTCAATTGGTATTCCGAGACTTGGAATACATCTATGTTGTTAAATTGAGCTTTTTAGAAATGTTTGAATGTAATCCGAATTGTTTAAGTATGATTTGAACACTATTTTGAAAGAATGAATATTTAACAACTTAAGAGAAATTCTTTTCAATTTGAGCCTCGATTCTTTATTGTGATGTTCTTGTCGGTGTTTGAGGCTTTGAAAAAGTTTGTATGATATATTTTTACTTGTTGGTATGATTGAAAGGGTCCCGAGGGTCTCCGGTGTATTTTGGAACATTGGTAAATAATGTAGTTAAGTTAACGATTTAAAGTTTGACCATGGTAATTATTGGATCAAGATGGCCTCTTTTCGGTATTTTGAGTGCGCGACTACGTTCGCATCGTGTTTTATTGTTGAGATGCATATATGGTTTGTGTCTGGGTGGTTCCGAGTGTGTTTTGGGTGCTAAAAAAAGAATTTTTTATTGCTAGTTTTTATTCTGGCTTAAATAATTACGAAATGAAATTGAAATTTTCACATTTCTTTTAAAACTTCAAAACAACATATCTCATTCATTTTAAGACCATGTTGGGCGATTCAAGAGGCTATTTTTGGTGTAATCTTGCAAGGATCATATTGGGTTTATCAACCGTGAGTTTCGGGATTATATAGGAATTGCATCGAGCTAGGACAATTGCTGCATTTTTTTCTTATTTCGAAACTTAGTTACCTTTTCTCACAAGGTTTTGGAGCTCGATTTGAGCGATTTTGGAGGGGATTTTTACTACTTTGATTGGGGTAAGTATTTTTTACTCGGATTTGTTATTATTTTATGATTCCAACTTCGATTTTAATGTTTGATTAATAATTTGCATTGGAGAAATTTGGAAATTTAGTAAAAACTTTCTAAAATATAAATTGATGTTTGAAGGCCAAGTTGAATCTAAAATTGAATGATTTTGGTATGATTGGACTCGTATCGGAATGGGTTTACAGAATTTGTGAGTTTTATCAGATTTCGAGGTGCTAGCCCAAGGTTGACCTTTTGGTTTTCACTAAAGATTGAAGCTTTATTATCTGAAATTATTTCTTATGGCTATTTTTTATCATATTAAGTTATTTTAGCTAAATTGAAGCCGTCTGGAGGTTGTTTGACATGGGGATGGCTTCTTAGAGTATTAATTTAGCATATTTGAATTAAGTATCCTGTCTAACTTTGAGTGGCAAAAATACTTCTTAGGATTGAGTTTGATTGTACTATTTGAATTATCTGAAAGATATGTACATGAGGAGAAAAGTGTGTACACGAGCTTATATATAAAAATCGACCGATTTAGACTCTTTGGTTACCTATAAGAATTTAATTGAAGTTATTATTAATTTTTCTATCTTTTGTTGTCAAGTTTATTCTTACATGCTTTACTTGAAGTTGTTACTACATTGTTGAGGTTACTCTTATATTCATTTATTAGTAGTTGTTATTACATGATATTCTTTCCATTGTTGAGTTATTCTCATGTATTTAGTCGTAGTTTGTATTTCATGCTACCTATCTTATTGTTGATATTATGTTATACATTTGAATTTGAAGTTTCCATTTCATGGAAATACGTTCATTTCTGAGTTATGGAAGTTGTAGATGTTGAGAGCTATTGACATGTTTGTGGTTAAAACTGTTGGTTATTGGAATACCTTTGCTTGGTGAGTTATTCCTCGTTCTTTTTGTGGTTATTGAGATTCTTGTACTTTTTGTGGTGGAGCCGCAGGCTATGTGTTGTTGTAATATTGGTGTTGTTGACTTTTTAGCAAGTTGTGCATATGGGAAGTTGTGGCATGAGTTGTGATTGTATTGTTGATATTGACACCCATGCGATGGTATAATGCTAGGATTTGATATGTATGTGGTGAGATAAGGTGCGCTTTATACACGTGTTGCTAGTAGATGAACTACTTTAAGTCCTACGGAGACATATGGTGGTCTAAAATGCGTGTATCTATTTTGGGAAGAATGTTTTTCAAAACTAAATGTAAGCCTCACACAACGATATAAAGAAATATTATGATTATGACTTGTGAAATGTGCTTTCGAGGCAGTAACTTGATTGTAATTCTTATTGAATAGCTTATGCTGGGACAACTTGTTGATTTGAACAATTATTGTTCCTCCTTCAATCATTCATCCGTATTTTAATTGGATTTGGTTATTCGTTGTTATCTTGGTGTTGGAACAATTGTAGCTTCTTTTGTGAGTCATGCATTCTATGTGATTTTTTGTATTGCTTTAACATGCCAAACTGTGCCTCCATTATAACCTAGTAAATTGATTGTCAATGTGAATTTAATTGCGTGGAGTCATTAAATTATATTCTTTTGATTTTTTGACATCATAACGATTTAAATGATCGAATTGACATGCTTTATTCTATGTGTCACTTAAGATAGAACTCGCTATCTCACTCGGTGCCTTGTTATTTTAAATGGTTGTCACTCTTTTACTATAATTCGGTTCTCAAATTATACTCAACACTCTGTTTATTGGTTACTTAACTTAAAATTGTTTTCACTTTTATCTTTTAACAAATACTATATTTAATTCATTAATTTAACTGACTTTTTTCTTTGTTTAAATATGACATTTTACTAAATTTTATTAATTTCTAAACTAAATGTGATGACCCGGCCGGTCATTTTAAGAACTAACGCTCTGATCCCCTATTAATTGCTTTTTCCCAAGCCTATTTCTGCTAATTGAATTGTCGCGATATTCAATTTTGAGTTTCGGAGAGTTTTGGGCATGTAGTCCCTAAATGAGATCTTAAGTAATGAAAAGTTATCTGTAGTCGGAACAGTATGAAGACGATCTTGGAATGGAAATTTGATGGTTCCGTTAGCTCTGTTAGGTGATTTTGGGGTTGGGTGTATATTCAGGATGTGTTTTGGAGGTCCGTAGCTAATTTAGGCTTGAAATGCCGAAGTTTGGAATTTTTGAAGTTCCGGTCCGATAGTGAGATTTTGATTCGAGAGTCGGAATGGATTTCTGAAAGTTGCAGTAGTTCCGTCATGTCATGTGGGATGTGTGTCCAAAATTTTAGGTCAATCGGACGTGGTTTGGTAAGATTTTTAATCGAAAGCGTATTTTGATGGAATTCAAAGTTCTTAGGCAAAAATCCTTGATTCATTCGAGTTTCAAACATTGTTTTATGTGGTTTAAGGATTGGTACAAGTTTGAATGATGTTATGGGATATGTCCGTAGGTTTGGTTAAGGTCGCGGAGGCCTCAGGTGTGTTTCGTATGCTCAACGGGGCATTTTGGAGTTGTGAAAAATTTCAGAAAATCTTCAGCTGTTGTAGACCCCTGTTCTTGTTCACAAATGCGTCCTCCTACACGTATTCACGTAGAGTAATTTTGGAGTAGGACCAGTTTCCTCATCACATTTGCGTTCGCGTCCACTCCTCTCGCGTTCGCGAAGCTTCACCTTTTCGTCCATCGCATTCGCAGCCAAGCTATCGCGTTCGTGTAGTTCTATTTTGCTCTGAGGGCTGAGCCTATTTTTATTCATTGTGTTCGCATTCGCCGTATCGCATTCGCGTAGCTTTGTCAGCCCAGTTCTTCGCGTTCGTGTACTGTTCCTAGTGTTCGCGAAGAGCATTTTTGGAAGCCTTCATTTTTCTTCTTCGCGAACGCGTAACTTCCTCCGCGTTCGCGATGCATTTAAAAATAACCTGGGCAATATAAACATTTCAAAATCCGAGGGTTAGCCATTTTTACCAAAACTCACGCTTGGGAGCTCAAATTTGAGACAAATTTTGAGGTATTTTGAGGGACAACGATTGGGTAATAATTCTAAACTACTTTTTGCTTATAACCCACTAATCTAATCACGATTCCTATTCTAATTTTGGATTTTTGAATGAAAAAATGGGTAAAATGTCATACATCGAATTATTGAGTTTTGAGTGGGTGTTTGACCTCCGATTTGAGAGATTTTTATAGGGTTAGACTCGTGAGAGTACGAGGATTCTAAAAATGTTAATTTCATCCGATTCCGAGATGTTGGCCTAACGGGCATTTTGGTCATTTTAACTAATTTCGCGACTTAGCTTTGAATTAAATAGTAGAATTAGTTCTTTGAGATGTTATTTACGATATGTAATTAAATTGTATAGATTTGGGCCTTTTGAAGTTGGATACTTGTGGCAAAAGTATGATTTCGAGTTGATTTTGGAGCCAGTTCGAGATAAGTGGCTTGTCTAACCTTGTGTGGGGGATCTTCCCTTTAGGATATGGTATTTGGTAATTGAATGCCTTGTACGTCAGGTGACGAGCGCGTACTTGAGCTAATTGTTGAAAATTCATTTCTACTTAAATAATTAGACTGAGTTTCCTTCTTACCTGCTTTATTCTATTTTTAATTATAGCCTGTGTTAGTTTAAAAAAGCATGCCTAGGTTATCTAAATTGCCTATTTGCTTAAGTTGCTTTGTTTGTGCTACGTGAAGCATGTTAGGCTAGAACTACCTGTTGCCTTGTAATTTTGAACTTCATTTCTGAATATCTTCTTATTGAGACTACATATTTACATTGGGACTATGGACGTGGGATTACAGTAGCTCCCCCCTTGTTTGTTTACTTTGGGACTACGGGTTAGATTCCCGGTAGATCCCCCTACACATTTACTTTAGGACTAATGTTAGATTTTCGGTAGATCCCCCTTCACATTGATAGTTGGACTATGGGACGGTATCCCGGGAGATCCTTCAGATATACTCATATGGTGGACTATAGGACGGTATCCCGGGAGCTCCTTGGACAGTTGATGAAATGGACTATAAGACGGTATCCTAGGAGATCCTCGTTATTACTATTGATATTGAGCTGTTTTACTCCGCGTTACCTTATTCTCTGTGTGTTATTTGTTGCCTTGTATAACCTGTCTTACTTTATAGCTCTACTCATTATTTTTTTTTATTTCATGCTATTGCAAGACTTATTATTATGTTTATTCTCAGTAGGGCCCTGACCTTCCTCGTCACTACCCGACCGAGGTTAGGCTTGGCACTTACTGAGTACTGCTGTGGTGTACTCATGCCCTTTTTGCGCATGTTTTTCTTGTGCAGATCCAGGTAGCTCTACCCAGTCGTATTATCCTCGAGGCAGAGAGATCTAGCAGAGACTTCGAGGTACATCTACCGCATCCGCAGACCAGGAGTCTCTATCTTATTCTAGCTTTTGCTAGTTAGCTTTCCTTTCGTACTGTTGTTTTTGACATTCTGGAGATACAACAGTGTATTACCTTCCGTTAGCTTAAGTTCCCATGAGTTTTCGGGTTTTGGGATGATATTGTAGACTTCCACGTTATTGAGTTGTATATGCCGAGCGGCATTTATATACAGTTTTCCTTCTAGTTCGTTCAGTTTTAATTACTTGTTTTCGCAAGTTATGTTGTTTTTGCATTGTTAGGCTTACCTAGTCGTAGGGACTAGGTGCCATCACGACATGTTTACGGAGGGCGAACTGGGGTCGTGATAAGTTGGTATTAGAGCTCTAGTTTCATAGGAGCCACGGAACACAAGCCGGTTTATTAGAGTCTCGTTGATCGGTACAGAGACGTCTGTGCTTATCTACGAGAGCCTATGTAACTGTTAGGAAAATTTTCACTTCATTTAATTTCCTTGTCGTGCGATATTTTAAGATCAAAAATTCTAAACTTCTGTCTTCTATTCTCTCACAGTCGGTGAGGCCACGTGCTATTTAAGATGATCAGGCACCCGCGGCCCCTACTGTAGCCGTCAGAGTCCGGGGCTGGGGTAGAGGCCGAGGACGCACACGCGATGCATTGGGAGAACCTGCGCGAGCTGCTGCTGAGGTACCACCAGTAGATCCAGCCAGAGTCCAGGCACATGACATGCCTACTTCCACTACTACTCCAGTCCTTTAGGAGATGTTAGTTGAGTTCATGTATATGTATACCACCTTGGCTCAGGTAGGGTTGCTTCCCCTTGTGTCAGCCACATCCCAGGCTGAGGAAAGAGCCCAAACTCCTGCCGCCCATACCCCTGAGCAGAGAGTGCATGTGGAGCAGGTCCCAGAGATCATTCCTGTACCGATGGAAGTGCCAGTTCAGACTGAGGGTGGGTCAGCTGCTTCAGAGGATGAGCAGCGGAGACGTGAGAGGTTCAAGAAGTATGATCCTCTGGTATTCAGTGAATTAGCATCAGACAATGACTTGGGATTTCTAGAGGAGTGCCACCATATCCTTCGCACTATGGGCATAGCAGAGTCTAGCGGGGTTTCTTTTACTGCCTTCCATCTTCGGGGAGCCGCCTATGATTGGTGGATTACTTATGAGATAGATAGTCCAGTCGAGGCTGCTTCACTAACATGGACCCAGTTCTCAGATATGTGTATGAGAGAGTTTATCCCTCAGAGCCTCAAGGATGCATGGCTCGCAGAGTTTGAGCATTTGCGCCAGAATGCTATGACCATTTCGGTGTATGCTATTTGTTATACCAGACTGGCCAGACATGCACCAGCCTTGGTTGCTACAGTTTGTGAGAGAGTTTATGGGTTCATTAAGGGGCTTATTCCACCTATCAGATCTAGCATGGCTCGAGAGTTGGAGATGTACAATCCTTATCAGCAGGTAGTGAGCATTGCTAGGAGGATCGAGGGTATTCTCGCTAGGGAGCTAAAGGAGAGAAAAGCTAAGAGGTCTCGAGAGTCGGGCCACTACTCGGGTTTTCGTACCCCAGCAACAGGTCGTCATCGTAGGGATTATGTGGGTCTCCCCGTTCATTCAGCTCTTCCAGTAGCTAGTAGTGCTGCAACTCCACCTACACCTCAGGAGCCTTACTATGCACCTCCAGTTTCTAGCGTACCTCCTGCGCGGGGTGCTTTTAGAGGTCATTCAAGAAGACCTGAACCTAGTCAGTCACGGCCACCGCGTCCTCCCAAAGCTTGTTTCGAGTGTGGTGATACACGCCATATGTTAGGGACTGCCCCAGACTTAGTAGGGGTGCATCTTTACAGACTGCTCATCCACAACGTGCTTCTTAGAGTTCTCAAGCCATGATCACAGCTCCAACTACTACCCAATCTACCCAGCCGGCTAGGGGCGGAGGTCAGGGAGGTAGAGGTCGCCCTCAAGGGGGAGGCCAAGCCAGATATTATGCTATTTCTACTCGTATCGAGGTTGTTGCCTACGACTCTGTCATTATAGGTATTATGCTGGTTTGTCATAGAGAGGCATCGGTTCTATTCGATCCAGGCTCTACTTACTGTTATGTGTCTTCTTACTTTCCTCCGTATTTGGGTGTACCTCGGGATTCTTTGAGTTCCCCTACTTATGTTTCTACTCCTGTAGGGGATTCCCTTTCCGTGGATTACGTTTATCGGTCATGTTTGGCTAGTATTCACCGTTTTGAGACAAGAGCAGATTTATTGTTACTCAGTATGGTTGATTTTAATATTATCTTGGGCATGGACTAGTTGTCGCCCCATTATGCTATTCTTGATTGTCACACCAAGATCGTGATGCTGGCTACGCCAGGTATTTCGCGTGTTCAGTGGAGTGGTACTTTAGATCACACTCCAAGTAGAGTTATCTTTTTACTTAAAGTTCAACGTATGGTTGAGAAGGGGTATGCCGCATATTTAGCTTATGTGAGAGATGTCAGTGCTGATACCCCTTATGTTGATTCAGTCCCAGTGGTACAGGATTATCCTGATGTGTTTCCAGCTGATCTTCCGGGCATGCCGCCCGATAGAGACATTAATTTTGGCATTGATTTGTTGATGGACACTCAACACATTTCTATTCCTCCATATTATATGGTTCCTTCTGAGATGAAGGATCAGTTGTAGGAATTGCTTGATAAGGGTTTTATTCGACCCGGTGTCTCACCTTGGGGTGCTCCTATCTTGTTTGTGAAGAAAAATAATGGTTCTATGAGCATGTGTTTTGATTATCGCTAGTTGAACAAGGTTATAGTGAAGAACTGCTATCCTTAACCTCGTATTTATGATCTGTTTGACCAGCTTCAGGGCGCAGAAGTGTTTTCTAAGATTGATTTATGCTCCGGTTACCATCAGTTGAATATTCGTGAGTCAGATATCTTGAAGACTGCTTTCAGGACTCGATATGGGCATTTGGAGTTCCTTGTTATGTCATTTGGGTTTACCAATGCCCCTGGTACCTTCATGCATTTGATGCACAATATATTCTGGCCATATCTTGACTCCTACGTCATTATTTTTATTGATGATATTCTAGTGTATTCTCGGAGTCGGGAAGATCATGAGCAACACCTGAGGACAGTGCTTCAGACTCTGAGGGAAAAGAAGTTATATGCAAAGTTATCAAAATGTGAGTTTTGGTTGGATTCTGTGGCATTCTTGGGCCACGTGGTTTCGAATGACGGTATTCTGGTAGATCCGAAAAAGATAGAGGGCGTGCAGAGTTGGCCCAGACCATCCTCAGCAACAGAGATACGTAGTTTTCTTGGCTTGGCGGGATATTACCATCGATTTGTTCGGGGTTTTCATCTATGACAGCACCTATGACTAGATTGACCCAGAAGGGTGCCCCATTTTAGTGGATAGAGGATTGTGAGGCAAGCTTTCAGAAGCTCAAGACAGCTTTGACTACAGCCCCAGTTCTGATATTGCCTACAGGTTCAGGGTCTTATATAGTTTATTATGATGCCTCGCGGGTTGTCCTCGGAGCGGTATTGATGTAGGATGGTAGGGTGATTGCGTACGCGTCCAGACAGTTAAAGGTACATGAGAAGAATTACCCTGTCTACAACCTTGAGTTAGATGATATTGTTCATGCCTTGAAGATCTGACGTCATTATTTGTACAGTGTGCCTTGTGAGATCTATATTGACCACCGAAGTTTGCAGCACTTGTTCAAGCAAAAGGATCTAAATTTGCACCAGAGTAGGTGGTTAGAGATGTTGAAGGACTATGATATTACTATACTATATCACCGGGCAAGGCCAATGTGGTGGCGGATGACTTGAGTCGCCGGGCGAAGAGTTTGGGGAGTTTGGCATATTTACCAACTTTAAAGAGGTCTATGGTGATTAATATTGAGGCCATAGCCATTCAGTTTGTGAGATTGGATCTTTCGGAGCCTAGTCTGGTCCTAGCTTGCGTGGTTTCTCGATCTTCCTTTTTCGATCATATTAGGGAGCGGCAGTATGATGACCCTCATTTGCTTGTCCTCAAGGACAAGGTTTAGCATGATGATACTAGAGATGTGACTATTGGAGATGATGGGGTATTGATGATGCAGGGTCGGATTTGTGTGCCCAATATTGATGGGCTTTGAGAGTTGATTTTAGTGGAGGCCCATAGTTCGTTATATTCCATCCATCCGGGTGCCACGAAGATGTATCAAGACTTGAGGCAGCACTATTAGTGGAGGTGGATGAAGAAAGATATAGTTAGATATGTATCTAGAAGCCTCAATTGCCAGCAGGTGGAGTATGAGCACCAGAGACTAGATTGATTGATCCAATAGATAGAGATTCCGGAGTGGAAATGGGAGCATATTACCATGGAATTTGTATATGGACTCCCACGGATCTTGAAGAAGTTTGATTCCATTTGGGTTATTGTGGATCGGCTGACCAAGTCTGCTCATTTCATTCCTGTGTGTACCACTTATTCATCGGAGCGGTTAGCAGTGATTTATATCCGGGAGATTGTCCATCTGCATGGTATTCCAGTTTCTACTATTTCAAACAGAGGTACTCAGTTCATATTGTAGTTCTGGAGAGCCGTGCAGTAGGAGTTCGATACTCGTGTGGAGTTGAGCACGACATTTCATCCTCAGACGGACGAGCAGTCCGAGCGCACTATTCAGATTCTTGAGGATATGCTCCGTGCATATGTGATGGAGTTTAGGGGTTTTTGGGATCAGTTCTTGCCATTGGTGAAGTTTGTTTACAATAACAGTTATCAGTCCAGCATTCAGATGGCGTCGTGTGAGGCATTGTATGGTAGGCGGTGTAGATCTGCGGTGGGTTGGTTCGAGCTGGATGATGCTAGGTTATTGGGCACAAATTAGGTTCAGGATTCTTTAGAGAAGGTTAAGGTGATTCAGGATAGGATTCGTACAGCCCAGTCCAGATAGAAGAGTTATGCGGACCGAAAGGTTGGTGATGTTTCATATATGGTTGGAGAGCGAGTTCTGCTTCGGGTATTGCCTATGAAATGCGTTATGAGATTTGGGAAGAAAGGGAATTGGCCCTTTTGAGATATTAAGACGAGTAGGGGAGGTTACTTATGAGCTTTCCTTACCTCCCTACCTGGCAGGGGTTCATCCGGTATTTCATGTCTCGATGCTCTGGAGGTATCACGGTGACCCGTCGTACGTGTTGGATTTCAGTTGAGTCCAGCTAGACAATGATCTATCTTATGCTGAGGAGCCGGTGGCTATATTGGACAGGCAGGTCAGAAAGTTGAGGTTAAAGAACATTGCTTCAATAAAGGTTCAGTGGCAGGGTCAGCTAGCCGAGAAGGCGACTTGGGAGACCGAGCAGGATATGCGTAGTCGTGACCCTCATCTTTTCACTACTTTCAGTATGTCTCTATGCTCGTTCGAGGACGAACGAATGTTTAAGTGTAGGAGGATGTGATAACCCGGCCGGTTGTCTTAATAATTAATGCCTCGATCACATATTAACTGCTTTCCCCCTAGCGTATATCTGCTAAGTTGAATTGTGGGGATGTTCGGTTTTGAGTTTCGGAGAGTTTTAGGACACTTAATCCCTAAATGAGAGCTTAAGTGTTGGAAAGTTGTACGTAGTCAGAATAGTGTGAAGATGGCCT
Organism: Nicotiana glauca; assembly: GCA_026770625.1. Classification (NCBI taxonomy): domain Eukaryota; kingdom Viridiplantae; phylum Streptophyta; class Magnoliopsida; order Solanales; family Solanaceae; genus Nicotiana; species Nicotiana glauca. The sequence continues at coordinate 61,771 of MU721002.1, forward strand.
CGGAATGGGAATCTGATGGTTCCATTAGCTCCGTTAGGTAATTGCAGGGTTAGGTGAGTATTCGAAATGTGTTTTGGATGTCCGTAGCTAATTTAGGCTTGAAATGCCGAAGTTTAGAATTTTTGAAGTTCTGGTCTGATAGTGAGATTATAATTCGAGGGTCGGAATGGATTTTCGGAAGTTGCAGTAGTTCCATCATATCATTTGTGGTGTGTGCACGAAATTTCAGGTCAATTGGACGTGGTTTGGTTAGGTTTTTGATCGAAAGGGTATTTTGAGAGAATTTGAAGTTCTTAGGCGTAAAGCCTTGATTAATTCAAGTTTCCGACGTTGTTTTAGGTGGTTTAATGATTGGTGCACATTTGAATAATGTTATGGGATATGTTCGTAGGTTTGGTTGAGGTCCCGCAGGCCTCGGGTGTGTTTCGGATGCTCAACGGGGCATTTTGGAGATGTGAAAATTTTCAAAAAATCTTCAGTTGTTGCAGACCCCTGTTCTTCTTGGCGATCGCGTCCTCCTCCACGTGTTCGCGTAGAGTAATTTTTGAGGAGGACCAGTTTCCTCATCACGTTCGCGTCCAGTCCTCTCGCGTTCGCGAAGCTTCACCTTTTCCTCCATCGCGTTTGCAGCCAAGCCATCGAGTTCGCGTAGTTCTATTTGGCTGAGCCTATTTTTATTCATCGCCTTCGCATTCCCAGTGTCGCGTTCGCGTAGCTTTGTTAGCCTAGGTCTTCACGTTCACGTACTGGTCCTTACGTTCGCGAAGAGCATTTTTGGCAGCCTTCTTTTTTCTTCTTCGCTAACGAGTGACTTCCTCCGAGTTCGCGATGCATTAAAAAAACAACCTGGGTAGTATAAACATTTCAACATCCGAGGGTTAGCCTTTTTTACCAAAACTCATGATTGGGAGCTCGGATTTGAGAGAGATTTCGAGGGATTTTCAGGGGCAACGATTGAGTAATGATTCTAAACTCCTTTTTTCTTACAACCCACTAATTTAATCATGAATTCCTCTTCTAATTTCGGATTTTTTAATGGAAAAATGGGTAAAACTTCATAGATCGAATTATTGAGTTTTGAATGGGTGTTTGACCTTCGATTTGATAGAATTTTATATGGTTACACTCGTGAGAGTACAGGGGTTCTGAAAATGTTAATTTTATCCGATTCTGAGACATTGGCCTGAGGGGCGTGATGGTCATTTTACCTAATTTTGCGTCTTAGCTTTGAATAAAATAGTAGAATCAGTTGTTTGAGATGTTATTTACGATATGTAATTGAATTGAATAGATTTAGGCCATTTGGAGTTGAATACTCGTGGCAAAAGTGTGATTTCGAGTTAATTTTGAGTCAGTTCGAGGTAAGTGGCTTGTCTAACCTTGTGTGGGGGACCTTCCCCTTAGGATATGACATTTGGTAATTAAATTCCTTGTACGTGAGGTGACGAGTGCATACTTGAGCTAATTGTTGAAAATCAGTGCTACTTAAATAATTAGACTGAGTTTCTTTCTTACGTGGTTTATTCTATTTGCAATTATAGCGTGTGTTAGTTTAGAAAACCATGCTTAGTTGATCCAAATTGCCTATTTGTCTTAAGTTGCTTTGTTTGTACTACGTGAAGCATGTTAGGCTAGAACTACATGTTTTCTTGTATTTTTGAACTTTATTTCTGAATATATTCTTGTTGAGACTGCGTATTTACATTGGGACTATGGATGTGGGATTCCGGTGGCTCCCCCTTTGTTTGTCTACTTTGGGACTACGAGTTAGATTCCTGGTAGATCCCCCTGCTGATTTACTTTGGGACTACGGGTTAGATTCCCGGTAGATCCCCCAGCACATTGATAGTCGGACTACGGGACGGTATCTCGGGAGATCCTTTGGATATACTCGTTTGATGGACTATGGGATGGTATCAGGGAGCTCCTTGGACAGTTGATAAAACGGACTATAGGACTGTATCCTGGGAGATCCTCGTTGTTGGTATTGATATTGAGCTATTTTACTCTATGTTACCTTATTCTCTGTGTATTATTTGTGGCCTTGTATAACCTGTCTTAATTCATAGATGTACTCATTATTTCTGTTTATTTCATGCTATTGTAAGACTTATTGTGAGCACGTGATTTTTGCCTCATATGAGAATTATTCCCAAAACTTCAAAAATAAATAGTTTGTGAATCTTTTG
>MU721004.1:5659-61866 GCA_026770625.1 Nicotiana glauca
GCTAACCAAATCACCAGAATTTACATTTGAGCCCTCTAACTAAATAGTCAACTTCCGATTGACTTTTCTAAAATAAACCTTCCTTAAAGAGACTAAGTGTCTCATTTCCTACTAAAACCAATCCAAATCGACTCGATCACCTCAAATACTGATAATGAAGCATAGTGCAATATAATATGGGAGAAACGGGGTGCTAACTCACGTGACGACGGGCCGGGTTATCACAAACTTAGAACTTTTGAATGGTCAAATATGTTTTATAGCCCAAAAAGTTAGTAACCCAAATAAAGCCTAAAGAAAAATCAAATCAATACTAATGCTAACAAAAAAAATCAATTCAATACTTGAAATAATAATAGATTGGATATTTATTTTTTTAGTTTTGCATTGATTTAATTAGATAGTGAAAATGCATAACTCACTTTGAATATTATTTAGTCATGTAATTAATATTTAGTACTTATTAGTTGTACTTATTTTAACATGACTTAGTACTTTTAAATTATGTTTATTTTTGTTATGGCTTATAATTAACAATATTTATCTTATGTGATTTGTTGAGTATTTTAGTATAATTATGACTTATCTCACATTATTTTGTATTATTTTATTAGGTAACATCTTATATAGTTTTATCCTACTAGGACCTAAAAAATATTAGAGCAAAAATTATAAATTTTCTGCTATGAAGATTTTGTCGGGAAAAAAACCCCAAAAACCCAAAAAAACCGAAAAACTCGAGAAAACCCGTGATTGAAAACCCCGACTTTTGTTGGTTTGATTTATTTAATAAATTCAAAAATTCAAGATAATTGGTTTGGTTTGATAATTGAAAATCTGTACCAGCCCGTCCTATGTACAACCCTACCTGCATAACTCTAATCAGCAACCAAATGACCCTTTAAAGATTAGATCCATAAAATTTAAATCATCAATTTACATATGCTTTTTGACATAAACATCAAACCTCCTTAAGGTCCAACCCAAAAGATATTATCTCTCTTTTAATTTACTAGCGCTCTACAAGGCTAAGGGCCGTCGCCAAAGGGAATTCGGCCTCGACCAAAGCGACAGTCGACCTCCCTATCCGAGTTTCTCAAACCATAGTCGATGAAGTCCACTCATCGAGTTCGGCCAAGGCCCGATTTCAATAAGCGGAGGGACTAACTGTATGGGTCAGAATCCGACCCCACGATAATTAACGAAGTTAATCCCGTCTTAAGTTAATTCAAGATTAATAAGTGGTACGACCACTTAGAATTAACGGTACTTAACCTTTATCTGATTCGATCAACAAGGCCACGGCCCACCCGCCATCATGAAGGCGAAACCCCAACATGGTCACGGCCACTTATTGCCAGCTCACGAAGCTCACAGCTATAAATACCAAGAGAGAAAACCCTAGAAAGGGGGGCTTCTTCTGGGCCACTATTCAGGAGAGGAAATAAAAAGACACAACAATACCCATATTATGGGAAAGGGGAACACCATTGTAAGGCTCTGAACCTCTTCATGGAGAGGCAGACCAAATTATTACTATCAATAAAGGATTTCGATGTTTCTCCTCTTAACTCTGAGTACTTATTTTCGCTTCCTTTTTGGTTCAATGGATTATTACGGTTTGCAATAATTTGCCCGTGATTTATTTATATTGTTTTACACTCATAAGGTAGATGATAACTTTTGAGCAAACAATTTGGCGCCGTCTGTGGGAATTTCTTAGCAAAATCGCGTAGTTCTTCCCTGGACCAAAAGGAAAGAAACGCCGGAAAGGGAGAAAAACAACCCAGCTCAAACAAGCCAAAGCGGCATATCAGACAAGGGGAACTCGAAGATCTCAAATCAAGATCCAAGTCCTCTTTCTCTCTCTCTCTGATCTCGAATAGTGCAAACAAGAAGGAGAAGCCCCTCCTAAGGGAGGATCTTTGTAAGGCATCCCCCGCATCCCTGACACGGGCTCCGACCGGGAATCGACACGAAGATATCATAAGCCAAGAGACGCCTCAAGACAGCCTACATACCCCGATTGGGAAGACAACGTATAAGCTGCTCAAGGTCTCGAATCAAAACCGAGATTCTGCACTCAATACCCACAATGTAAGACTCGGGCTATGTGCCTTCGCCATCAAAATTGTCAAAGTTCAATAACAGTTGAACTGGGACTCAGGCTATGCACCTTCACCATTAAATCAAGGCTATGCGCCTTCGCCAGTAAATTCAACTACGGTTGAACCAAGACTCAGGCTATGCGCCTTCGCCAGTAAATTCAACTACGGTTGAATAAAGACTCAGGCTATGCACCTTCGCCATCAAAATTGTCAAAATTCAACAATAGTTGAATTGGGACTCAGGCTATGCGCCTTCGTCATTAAATCAAGGCTATGCGCCTTCGCCAGTAAATTCAACTACGGTTGAACCATGACTCAGGCTATGCGCCTTCGCCAGTAAATTCAACTACGGTTGAACCAAGACTCAGGCTATGCACCTTCGCCATCAAAATTGTCAAAGTTCAACAACAGTTGAACTGGGACTCAGGTTATGCGCCTTCGCCGTCAAAATTGTCAAAGTTCAACAACAGTTGAACTGAGACTCAGGCTATGCACCTTCGCCATTAAATCAAGGCTATGCGCCTTCGCCAGTAAATTCAACTACGGTTGAACCAAGACTCAGGCTATGCGCCGTCGTCATCAAAATTGTCAAAGTTCAACAACAGTTGAACTAGGAATCAGGCTATGCGCCTTCGCCATTAAATCAAGGCTATGCGCATTCGCTAGTAAATTCAACTACGGTTAAACCAAGACTCACGCTATGCGCCTTTGCCAGTAAATTCAACTACGGTTGAACCAAGACTCAGGCTATGCCCATTCACCAGTAAATTCAACTACGGTTGAACCAAGACTCAGGCTATGCGCCTTCGCCATCAAAATTGTCAAAGTTCTACAACAGTTGAACTGGGACTCAGGCTCTGCACCTTCGCCACTAAATCAAGGCTATGCGCATTCGCCAGTAAATTCAACTACGGTTGAACCAAGAATCAGGCTATGCGCCTTCGCCAGTAAATTCAACTACGGCTGAACCAAGACTCAGGCTATGCGCCTTCGCCATCAAAATTGTCAAAGTTCAACAACAGTTGAACTGGGACTCAGGCTATGCGCCTTCGCCATCAAAATTGTCAAAGTTCAGCAACAGTTGAACTGGGACTCAGGCTATGCGCCTTCGCCATTAAATCAAGGCAATGCGCCTTCACCAGTAAATTCAACTACGATTGAACCAAAACTCAGGCTATGCACCTTCGCTAGTAAATTCAACTACGGTTGAACCAAGACTCAGGCTATATGCCTTCGCCATCAAAATTGTCAAAATTCAACAACATTTGAACTGGGACTCAGGCTATGCGCCTTCGCCATCAAAATTGTCAAAGTTCAACAACAGTTGAACTGGGACTCAGGCTATGCGCCTTCGCCATTAAATCAAGGCTACGCGCCTTCGCCAGTAAATTCAACTACGATTAAACCAAGACTCAGGCTATGCTTCTTCGCCATCAAAATTGTCAAAGTTCAACAAGAGTTGAACTGGGACTCAGGCTATGTGCCTTCGCCATTTAATCAAGGCTATGCGCCTTTGCCAGTAAATTCAACTACGGTTGAACCAAGACTCAGGCTATGCGCTTTCGCCATCAAAATTGTCAAAGCTCAACAACAGTTGAACTGGGACTTAGGCTATGCGCCTTCGCCATTAAATCAAGGCTATGCGCCTTCGCCAGTAAATTCAACTACGGTTGAACCAAGACTCAGGTTATGCGCCTTCGCCAGTAAATTCAACTACGGTTGAACCAAGACTCAGGCTATGCGCCTTCGCCAGTAAATTCAACTACGATTAAACCAAGACTCAAACTATGCGCCTTCGCCATCAAAATTGTCAAAGTTCAACAACAGTTGAACTGGGACTCAGGCTATACGCCTTCGCCATTAAATCAAGGCTATGCGCCTTCGCCAGTAAATTCAACTACTGTTGAACCAAGACTCAGGCTATGCGCCTTCGCCATTAAATCAAGGCTATGTGCCTTCGCCAGTAAGTTCAACTACGGTTGAACCAAGACTCAGGCTACGCGCCTTCGCCATCAAATCCAACGAGTTCGACCTCGTTCGAACCATAAGACTAGATGCCTTCGTCCTCAAATCCAATAAGTTCAACCACAGTTGAACCAGGACTCGGACCAAGCGCCTTCATCATTGAACTCAGCAAAATCCAACCTCCAACATGTAAGTACTCCCAACTCTAACTAAGATTAGGGACGCGTAAAGTCCGGCCCCGGTCAAACTACAAGGCCTCATTTTTTACCATCATGGCCGGCAGTTTGACCGCGCCCGAACTAGGACTAAGGCTGAGTGCCGCTATCGCCAAGCAACGGCTTCGACTCGCTCACCCCGAGTCGAAAAAGAAAAGTCGCCGACAATCAAAAACTAACATGCCTACCAGAGTCAAACTCAAAGGCAAATCACCCCTTCGAACGCATTCAAAGAAAAATCTAAGGGGGAAAAAAGGGAGGTACAAAACATATACAGGGCAAATAACGAAAAGGAAATTTCATTTATCTACAAAGTTAATTGCGGGTTATCCCCACTTACACCCGGCCAAGGTCGATCAGTACAAGGAAAAACAAGAAGAAAAGCAAGAAACACTTAAACGCCAAACGGCGAACAAGACAAGAAAAAATGCATATCTTTTTACTCGGCGCCATCCGCGCCACCATCTGCACCATCGTCAATATCTGGCGTTGCCGCATCAAAACCACAGTCGGTACGGGCCTCACGAGCCTTTTGACGCGCTCCCTCAAAAGCAGCTTCGGTCACGATGCCGGCCTCCCACATTCTTATATACATCACGTTGGGCCTCAGCAAAGACCCAGAGTTCGTGAGCTTGGATGGAAGAAGCGGCCTGGTCCTGTAGGCGCCGATTCTCTTATTATAAGGCCGTGATCCGGTCCGCCATGACTTGGGCGTCCTGCTCAAAGACACCAACTCGGTCCTCGAGACCCGCCTCTCTAAAAGTCGCAGCAGCCCTCTCCGACTCCCGCTGGGACTCGTGCACACGGATTTCTCCCTTCAATGCACCAGCCCTCGACGAGGCATCCCTCACCTGAAGCTTTAAGACTGCGATTTCACCCTCCAACACAGTCACTTTCTCGCTCCATGCCGCAGCGGCCTTCGCCGCCTTAGCCTGGCCCTGGCGCTCACACTTAGCTGCATCCCTCTTTCCCGCCTCGAGCTCCTCATCCTTCCGACGGAGCTGCTCCTCGAGAGCACTCGTTCTGCCAAGTATTTGCTGCATCTGAAGCTCCCAAGTCGCCAATTCCTCGACCAAGGTCCAGCTACAGGGATCATTCCTCAAGCGTGTACGTATCCTTCGGCAATGATCTCGGTAGCGACGGTACTTCTCCAGCGCCCGCAAAAATATCCCCGAACGGACGTTGGCCCGACGGATGCTCTCCACCTCCAACAAATAAGACTGCAAAGCAAAGACAACGATTAAGATAAAGAACAAACTAAGGCAAAGAAGAAGCGAACCGACGTCATATTACATACCCTCAAGCCCATCACGGCCACTTCATTCATCAGTCCGATATCTGTAACGTCCCTCAACAATGCATTCTCAGCTTCCGAGCATAGAAGATCAAACTTTGGCACCAAGCTTTCCCCTTGGAGCAATAAGTTCAACTCCGTGGGAACCTCGATGAAGCGAGATCGCCCATCTGCGCGCACCACTGAGTTGGTGAAGCCTTCTTGGAACATACGGACGTCGTCGGGGTCCAAGTCGGATTCGGACTCAGACTCATCTCCTACAACATCCCTTCCTCCATCCACCACCAGCGAGGTAGAACCATCCGCCGTAGCCAGCGAAGGAGCGCTTGACTCACCAGCATTAGCAGTCGCTGAGGAACTACCTCCTGTCTCAACGACTGGAACCACCAATTGAGTCGCCGAAGCGACGGTATCATCATGGCCTAATCCAACCGGGGCAACCCCCATTGTTTGTCCGTCCTCAAGGGCAAGCACCGCAGCCATATTCCTCTCCGCATCTGACGGGGGGAGTCCAAATTAATTACTACAGGAGGAACTGGCGCGAACACGACCCTGCGCCTTATCAATAGCCTCTCCTCCTACCCATTTTATGGCGACTCCGCCCTAGGGCGCACAATCCCCGATGGCCCTTCATCTCGAAGTGCGGCCCATGCTGGAGAAGGAGTCGCTGAAGATTCAACTGACGCCATCCTCGGTACTGGGCGCAGAACCGGTGCTACAATAAACCGAGAAATTGCACCCGACCGATGGAAGGCCAACTGAGGGGCCCTGACGCGGCGTGCCCTCCCTGATCACATAAAAACAAAGTTGAAGCATAGAGTCGAAATAAAGCAGAACAGAAGAAGAAATCAACTTTTCACTTGTCACAAGCCTACGGCCATGCTTCTCCCAGAAAGACGCCCATATGCGTATCCCCACCGTATGGGGGAGCAAGGTCTCAATCCACTCACACACCCCAACTAACGGAGCCGACGGTAACTTTTCGGCTACAAAATTGACACGAGTTAGCGCTTACGAGCACAAAACGTAAGGAGGGGTAGAAAAGAGAATTCGACGATTAAAGAACTTACGCGCATGATTCCAAGCCTCTGGGAACCCAGTGGGGCATGCCACTAAATGTTCAGTTCTGATGTAGAAGAAGTGCTCAAAAGGGCGAGGTTCGACCTCGTCATCCAATTTCGCTGTCAGGCCCCTCAACCCACGAGGGCACGCTTGAATCATGGTACCGCGAACTCTCTAGGGAGCGTAGATACTAAGCACATATTGCAGCATGACCTCCCTACCGGCCAGTTCTGCATATTTGATAAACATTGCTAGCATTTTTTAAAGAGAAGGAGCAAGCTGACCCGGGCATACCCCGTAATAATGACAGAAATCAACCATCAGCGTTAGGAGCAGGAGCTTAAACCCCAACGTGAAGGGATAGGCATAAAAGATGCAGTATCCCCTGCGGTCGGTGTGGACCCTCTCCTCGCTTCTGGCAAGAACGACGTCAGCATAGCTGGGGATGAACCCCTGTTCCCGTAGTTGGGCCATCCCAATTTCCCCCATTAACGGGGCTTCATTCACCCGATCCTCTCCACCATCGACAGTGAATTCAATCATCAGTCCTTCGGGCAGAGATACTATCTCGTCAACCGATGGAACTTCATCGGTCTCCACCGGTTCTGCACCTCCCATCGCCATAGATGGCCCTTCAGCCACCGGAAAGTTAACCGGAAGATCCGTCGGAAGAACATTTTGAGAAGAACTACCTGCCATTTTTGATTCACTAATGAGAAAGAAACAAAGTTTGACGGACAAAGAGCAAAGATGAAGGTGAATTAGCAGGAAGAAAAGCTTCTTCAGAATCTCTTTCAGACAAGCAATGAAAATACGGGAAGTAAATGCCTCAGCCAATATTTATAGGCAACGCAAGTGGCTTTCACGAACCCCGATAGCCATCATTAACTACATGACCAACCGCAAATCGGTTCAGTTCTACAGAAACGTGCGTCATTTTGACAGGCTCCATGAGGCGGATTTTCAGCCACCAACCGGCGTCTCGCCTTCGAAACGGTTATAACAACCCATGAACGCTGAGGAGATGTTCCATGCGCCTTCAAAATTTTGGACGTCGCCAAACACGTATCAAGCATACCCTTACTCCCCTTGGCAGCACAACATACGACACGCCCCCCGTGGTCGACGGTTATGCTCCCAAACAAATGTAAGGATCATAGCACAACAAAGCTCGACCTCACTCGAATTAAGTTAAAGGGTCAAGTGTCTTCGCCAAGGAGAAGAGTTCAACTTTGATCGAACGATGACTTGATAACACGATAACAAAACACTAGCGCTCTACAAGGCTAAGGGCCGTCGCCAAAGGGAATTCGGCCTCGACCGAAGCGACAATCGACCTCCCTATCCGAGTTTCTCAAACCATAGTCTATGAAGTCCAGTCATCGAGTTCGGCCAAGGCCCGATCTCAATAAGTGGAGGGACTAACTGTATGGGTCAGAATCCGACCCCACGATAATTAACGAAGTTAATCCCGTCTTAAGTTAATTCAAGATTGATAAGTGGTACGACCACTCAGAATTAACGATACTAAAGCCTTATCTGATTCGATCAACAAGGTCACGGCCCACCCGCCATCATGAAGGCGAAACCCCAACGTGGTCACGGCCACTTGTTGCCAGCCCATGAAGCTCACAGCTATAAATACCAAGAAAGGAAACCCTAGAAAGGGGGGCTTCTTCTGGGCCACTATTCAAGAGAGGAAAGAAAAAAATACAACAATACCCATATTAGGGGAAAGGGGAACACCATTGTAAGGCTCTGAACCTCTTCATGGAGAAGCAGACCAATTCATTACTATCAATAAAGGCTTTCGATGTTTCTCCTCTTAACTCTGAGTACTTATTTTCGCTTCCTTCATTTGGTTCAATGGATTATTACGGTTTGTTATGATTTGCCCGTGATTTATTTATTTGTTTTACACTCATAAAGTAGATGTTAACTTTTGAGCAAACATAACTCATACAATTCCAAGTATTTTTCTAGCTGCAAATATACTCCATATTTATCCGAGGCTAATTCATTAGTTCTATCTAATTAGCTGAGGTGTACACAAAGCTAGAGATGACAATTATAAAGAAACAATTGAAATTGTGAAAGTCAAGCGAATTTAAACATTAGAATGTGTTTAAATTCGTGACATGTCTATATTCACTCGAATTTAAACTTGAGATATCATATAGTATAATAATCCATATAGTATAATACTATTTATTTAAAGAAACCAAAAGGAAATAAAAGTTTTGAAAGGAAAAGGCAAGGTGAAAGCTTTACCCTACTTGGGGAGGGAGTGCCTTCAACAATCAACAATCAACAATGGCGAAGATGAATTTTGCGGGAGGAGAGAGATTAAAAGCATTTCCCCTCATGTTCTAAGCAAGCCCCGGATTTGCATTAGTGGAGTTATATATAGGTTTGCTTACCATAATGGACGTGCAGGGGCGGACTTACGTACGAAAATTGGATGCTCGAGCACCCATTAATCTCGACTCGAAATGTGTATAGTTATATAAAGAAGTTAAGAAAAACAATATAATAAAATAAAAAGCACCTAGGTAACAAAGAGCCTAGTGGGTACTTTGGTTGAGCTATAAAGCCAAAGGGCAAGGGTTTGAATCTCACTTTTATGCAAGCATTTTTCCCTCAATGTTTTCTTATATTATCCGGCATTTTTTTTTTTTGCCCCTATTATAAGGTCCTCCTTTTGTTCTTTTCAGTTTTCACTAGCAGACTTTTTTGAGCCAATACTACTTTTATTCTTTTGCTTCTAACTTCGTTTTTTTTTCTTTTCTTTCTTTTCTTACTTTATCTACTAAATTATAGTAGCAAAGAAAGAAAAAGAGTATTTTCTTTACAAAAACAAAGAATCCTTCCTGCAAAATCCACTAATCTTTTTTCTCGCTAATTGTGTTATCCATCATAGTTTTACGGCGTCTATAAAATTAATATCATGATTTTCTAATTAAATTTCTTCCGTTGTATTTAAATAGTTTCATACTTATATGATGGCTTTGATATAGTAATTTTACGTCAAAAAAAGGTAAGCACCCACGAACCTAAAATCCTGAATCCGCCACGGTGGACGTGCTATAGCAGCATTTGACGTTAAATATGAAAAATTTCAAAATTATTGCATTGTGGAATGCATATATCTGGGAGAATGATTACAAGTTGATAGAGGTGAAGTGTAATTGACCAGTCAATACAGAGGCGGATATATCCAATTGTGGATTTTAGAACAGAGACCAAGAGATGATGGAATGAGAGAGTCATGAAATTCCTTTTCATTCATTATTGAATGACATACGTACGGTCTCGAGTTACATCAGCGTTCACGTCTTGTGATTGGGAGATTGTATTCATCTTGAACTTAAAACCAGGCACGTTATGTCTGTGTTATGATGTCATGAGAAAAAGTTGGATAAAATCAGAAATCGAGGGACTAGTTATGTAGAAAGTATCATTCCATTTTAGAAACCAACTTTTGTTTATAGTTTCTTTCACCAGTACATTTGATCATGAAACAACCTTTTGTTCCTGCTGGTTTAATTGTGAAGCGAATACAATCTTTCAGCCTTTCTTCCTTGTGGTGAACTAATTTAGATATTTACACGTTTCTGCAAAATGAAATTATAGATAAATATATCAAAATTAGATGATATATAGAAATGGAGACATGATACACGGGTGTTTTGTGATAAAAATTTGCCTACCAAAGTGAAAGGTAATTAAGTTCTATATAACAGTCAGTATTTAGCAATACTATATGAGTGAATGTTGGGCTATAATGTCATAGATATGCGGAATTAAATATGTCATCATATAAGATTATACAAAATTAGAAATGATCACATTTGCGAGAAGGTTCAAATAGCATATATCGAGGATAAAATGAAAGAAGGCCGCTTGAGATGGTCAGTCATGTATGTTGTCGGACACCAAAATGCTAAAAGACTAAAGATACCTTCAAATAACTGATTGAGCTTCCCCTATTAAGTATAAAATCTAACACTCAAAGCATCACAGCTCAAGTATTTGAAATAACTTGGCTAAATCAAAGCAAGATGAGTTTAGGTAGGGTATTTCAGTGGTGTAAACAGCAACATGGGAGAAAACAGCTTAAGAAAAAGGAAGAATTCAACTATTTAAAATGAAACTTGCATTGCCATATTCAGTGGGAAATTTTGGAAGCAACATATTTTATGTGCCTCTTTGATCCTTTCAAAAACCCAGCATCCCTAATTTGACTCGTTGGACTCGCGTATAAGGTGCTTCCATCTTTAACTAGAAAGAGAACTGACAAAAGCATTTGAACTGCACTCTGGATATCCATTAGCACGATATAGATACAATCTTCTGTACAGAATAAGCAGTTTGATCTTCATATATACAAGCTATTACTACAACCTATAAAAGTTCTAACGATCAAGAACATCAGTAGCAGACCAGCTCTATCAAGGAGCTGATCGGTTAAAAGGGTTCCTTCCAAAGGCGGATAGTGGGAAAATGCAATATCGCTTTCTTCATTCTTCTTGCTAGCCAGTGAACACCATGCTATCTAAAATATAGGATCAACAAAGTGATGAAAGAACAGCAACAGGGGCAACTTGTTGCAGGATTCCTACCTAGTGATGTAGTCTAGACTCTGTCATCAAGACAGCAGGATTATAATAAAAGGAAAACAGAGTAACAGTTCGCCAATACTCGCCCTTCATCTGCATGAGATAAAATATTAGTTAGAATCAGCAGAAGGTTAGGCAGAAGCTGCTTTGAGCGACAACTGTAGGCCGATATCTTCATAATCAAAATATTTTCCCTAGCAGGTTGCTTCCCTGACAAAACAAAGGTATCAGCGTATGCACAATGATTTCCAGAACCAGTAACTATCGCATGGGTTAATCAATATATTATGAATTTCAGTTATGCAAACAACAAATGGAAGTGGATAAAATCATTGAAGTAGAACTGAAAAGGGTATAAGATTAAAAATAGAAACTCTGAAAGGATATGCGATAACTAAGCTGACTAAGATCCATAACTACGATTTCCAGCTGGAAAAAGGAGGACAAGTGATTTTTTTTTACAGAAGAGAGGAAAGGAGTGTGATATCTGGCTAAACATTGTATGCATTGCAAGAAGTAACAAGGATGACCTTCTCCATGATTTAGTTCAACAGCACTAAATGAAAAAGTAGGTAAATTCACTATCTTATCTTACTTGACTGCAGGCATCAGCTAATACAATATAAACAACACTAAACGGGTCACGGTCGCATTGTCCAAAATGAATACAATAAAACTCCTTCTATCAAAATGGACAAACATTCATTTGAGCCAAAACATAAATGCACTGCATGGAGCCAATGTTTCCCCTCAACGAGAACAACGAATCTTATTCAAAATCCCTGGAGGTGCCAATCATAAGCATTATCGTTTACAATCAAAAACAAGAGAGAGAGAGAGAGAGAGAGAGAGAGAGAGAGAGAGAGAGAGAGTCGACATGACAGGAGGTGCCAGTACCCAACAAAGTTGCACCTCCGGACACCTTACAGGACATCAAAAAGTAAAAGACAAAAAACAATCAGCAAGCAAGTTTAATTTATCATCAAACACAATAATTCAAGATAAATTGAAAGAAGCAAAAAAAGAAAAGGGAAGATCATACTGTTTCTGTGTATTAGTATGACAAGAAGCATTACTCTATGTCAACAAAAGTAGCTATTACTTCTTTTTATAACCGAGAAATTCCCAAAGACCAGTTGGCAAACGGTTCAAGACCACCGTTCCGTCCCTCTATCCTTCTCCATTTAAATACCACACTTTTGTCGGCAATAGAGTTCGAACTCATGACATGCACTTAACCCACACATCACGCTTTGTGCTATTACCACGGAGTGAAAGTAACAGGAGTAATTATCTATTACTAATACATTAACAATATTTCTAATTCCTTGATTTGTTGATATTATAGTTTATCCATAATCTACCACTTATGTGAGCTTCCTACTATTGAAACTTCCAATCAATAAGATTAACTAACACTTATCAACATGTAATACGATTCTTATAAGAGCATTTATTAGAGGCAAAATTATAATATCAAGATAAAAGTTTCCAAATATATGGGGTGTCAAAGAGACCAAAAAACGCAAAAAATGTATCATGATACCTACTAATTTTTTTACCCTGCACAAAAAGTATAGATTTTTTAGGCATTTAAACTTTATGAAAGAAATGTAACTTGAAGGCATTCATCTATTTTTTGAGTAAAATCTTTTTGAAACTAACCAAAACAGGAAGAGGATCATATAAAATGGAATGGTAAGAATAGTATTTAGCAATCATATACATGTGCACACTCATTCCTCATCAAGCAAAGATCTTTGTTCTCTAAAGTAGGAAAACATAAAATTATGTATCGACCTCTATGGAAGGGCACTGGGTGAGGTGGGATAGGAAAAGGCTTGGTCGAACTCTTAGTTGTGAACTGCCAAGGTGGAAAAAGAATTCATTATCTTCAAATGAGGGCGAAGAGGTAGGCGGACCACTTAAAGCTTTTCAAGTTTAAGGTTTTTACTTATGGTATCCTATTGATATTTTCTTAATGACTTACTCCCTCCGTCTCAATCTATGTGATGTAATTTGATTGGGCACATAGTTTAAGAAAAAACAGAAGATTGTTGAAACGTGTAGTCTTAAAAGCTTGAAGTGTAAAAACTTTTTGAGGCTTCAAGTTGTGTGGTTATAAAAGTCTTATTAAGGGTAAAATGGGTAAAAGGAAAAGTTTAGAGTTACTCCTCTATGTGACAGAGTTTCGTTCGATACGGAGTTTAAGAAGAAGAAGAAAAGACTTTTGAAACTTGTGGTGTTAAAAGCTTAATGGATTTAGCTTTGTGGGGCCATAACGTTTGCGTAGCTATAAAAGCTTTTCATTAAGAGTAAAATTGAAAGTTTAAAGTTAAATTATTTTCAAATATAGAAAGTGTCATTCTTTTTAGAACGGATTAATAAGAAAAGTGTGTCACATAAATTGAAACGGAGGGAGTAAATTGTTTCCAAGTATAGAAATATGTCATTCTTTTTTAAACGGACCAATACGGAAAGTGTGTGCATAAATTGAAAAAGGAGTATATTCTGCATTTCATTTATAATAATTGGTGCAGAGAGATGAGGCAAAGAAGGAATTGATAGAGTGCGTCGAGAAGTTGAATACCTCTTGATCGAGAAAATGTCCTTTGTTGTAGTTCTCTTTTTTTTCCGAGATTGGGTTCGTGTTCAGTTCTTCCTTCAGATGTTAAGTTAACATCTAATGAAAACAATGTTATTGGCAGGCGATATACAATACCTAATTTGGAAATACAATAAACAATTGAAAATGATGAAAAAGGAACTAAAAATTAACGGAAGGAAAGAAAGGGAGTCAGCAAATTGGGCAAGGGCAGGGCAAGGGCAGGGCAAAGTTGGGCGAGGTGGAGTGGGGCGTTAGCAGGGAAATCATCCCAGCCGACTCTGGGCCATTTTGTCATACTCATCCTCCTTTAATGGTGAGAAATAAATTTTACTCTTTAAACTTGAGTTTGTTTGTGAAGGTGATACAAAAGGAACAGTTTTTTCATAAAGATTGAAGTGAGTCCCAAGACAAGTTAGTCCCCCCACCCTCTTTCTCTTCTCATACATGACCACCACTTAAGGACGCATAGTCCCATGTAATTAAGCCACTATGTAACTGTCCAATCAGATCAAGGTACTTTAAGTTAAAATCATTTGAGCAATTCCTAAAAGAGAAAATTAACATTGAGATATGCAAAATACTCAACATCATAGCTCATGTTACAATTGGCACTTGGACACCAACACACAGTATTCTTTTGTCCATTTGATCCCGTTAACATTTAACTTAGTTATAGCACTAACGTTGTTCCAATACTTGAACGAATTTCCATATAAATAAAATACAATTTCATCAGTATAGCTGCCTCTCCACTGTTTGCATACTTGCCCTACTTCCCTCTAAGTTCCATTCCCAAAATAAAACTTCCCCTTGAACAGAACAATTTTTTTCTTCCCCTAATTATATCAAGCTTCTTGATATCTTCTCAACTAAATATTCTATTTTTCACATTTCAAAACCTTATTTTAACCCTCTTTTTCCAACTCAAAATAATTTATTATACTCTAAGAGGATGTTTGGTAAGCTTAAGCACTAGTACTTTTTGGCTTATTTATGCATTTGGTAAACCCAAAAAGTGCTTATAAGCCAGAAGTTGGTCAGCCCTAACTTATAGTCTTTTCAGTTTATAATCACTTCTGAGCTGACCAAAATTTTTATTATTTTACCCCTAATAACTTTTAAATACCTAAGTACCCTTCCTAAAAGAAAACCTCTACCTCCCTCGTCATTCAATCATCCGTCCTTTTCCATGTAAAAATACTTTTACAATATATATAGGGCATTTCAGTCATCTTAAAAGAAAAAAGTGATTATTATCAGTTACAGTACTTCTAATCAATCATGTAACCGCTTATTATAAATCAACTTTAGTATTTAATGCATATCAGCTAGTCTTAATTGACTAAACCAACCAGGCTCTAAATCTAATAGCTACTTTAAACTTTTTTTTAATAATAGTGGCATCCAGATCAACATGTGCACTTCGAGTAAACAAAATAATGTTTAACATTGTCCACTAAGACTAAAGGTAGAAAGGAAACAATCTAGTGTTTTTGTTCGTGGTCTCCTTTGATTTCACCCATTTTATTGACCTCACACCCTTAGGTGTAAAAATAAAAAGACATTCAACTATTATGGGACAAGAGAATACTTCTTAGCAGTTATTTGAGGAGTTCTTTCGACATGGAATCTGAAGAGGAAGATATCCACCAGTGGAACAACAGCAAATCAGAAACAAAATCATCCTCTGAATCATTAAAAAGACAATCAAGGATGGGAAAGGGAATTCCTATTAAGCAGCATGAAAAGAAGTTCAAATCCATTCATCAAGGGTAGTAAGATGCATTATGCATTCAAACTGCATATAGTATATTAATAAAAAACAAAAAAAAACTCAGCAAAGCAATTGGAGCTCCAACCAGCTTTTGGCGACACATCCAAAAGTCACCGAAGCTAAACAATTTCAGACTGCCCAATATTATAATAAAATCAGTCTCATCAATTCCAAATTCCAAGGGCTTAAAACAGCTTCTAAAGAGATTCAGAATAAAGGTCATAACAAGCTAGAGTAACAAGACAACTGAAAACCAACACCAGTACAGACTCAGCCCTCCAGAAAACATGTAGCTGAATGCCATTACAATTTTGAGTTTAACAGAAATTATTGACTGAATGTTTTAATTACCTCAGCAAATGATGTGCCAGAAATGGCTGTGCTGCATCATGTTCAAAATTGCATCAACTCCTACAAGTTAGTCAATTACAAATGGCAAGCTTCCCTGTCCATTCATCTGCTACCCCATAATCAATACTGATCTCCCTAAGAGGGGGGATATTCTCCATTGCAAAGAGCATCAGGTGGGGGAAAGATACAGTGTTGTGATCATAAAGCACGGGCTGCACCAACACGTTGGGGCTTGAACTGTGACTCATATAGCATGCTACGTTCCTCATTCTAGACACATCCATCGCGAAATCCAGAGGAGGAATGGAGGGGTATGCTGGCCGCACATAGTCAGGATATATTTGGGACAAATCTCCCCATTCTGCCCACCTCTCAGGAAAGCGACTTGGATAGACTAAACTATCACCATTCATTGTAAAGATTTGGGCTTGCTCTCGTGTGAGTACGACCCCAGTAAATTCACAGATGAAGGACCCAGCTTGGATCAAGTCCAATGACCTAACTCCCCAACCAGTCTCTCTAGACCGAAACACTTCAAATCTGTGCCTCAAACCCTTTTGACTCACTCGATTCCGACAAGTTGGAGGACACTGACAATGTGGTCCACATTCAAAAACTAATGGTTTACCTCTCACCAATATCCCATTATAATCATAGGCAAATTGGCCACCATTTCTCATAGCACAAAAACAATTATCCACACACCCATTAACGCACTCGCAACCATTTCCACTGCCCACATTCTGGTACAAGTATGGAGGAAAAACAGTCTTCAACAGATAATCAAAATAAGCAGGATCGTGATTATCATCGATATCGTTGAAAAGAAATACTGGCACGTTTTCTTTTTTCCTGGATATATCTAGACTAACATAACCCGTAGGCCTTGCCACCAAAGGTCTAATCCTAAGATTCTGCGCAAACCTAAGAATGGCACTTCCCAACTCTTCCTGATTCTCAATCCTAACAAGCTTGTACTTATACACTCCAAATCCAGACTTTCCAACATCAAACCAACATTCAACAATTCTATACAATCCATCATACACATAAACCTTACCACTAGCACTACCTTCGTACTTAAAGCCGCGAATTACCCTTACCTCAATTCCATAGTGCATACTCCGCTCTAACGCCAAATTCCCACATTCCAGCTTCTGATGCATACATTGCCTCGATAACTTATCCTGTCCGCCGTGCCCAGTATATATAATCACATCTCCACCATCCTGATCATCCTCGTATCCACCCGAAACAATCACACTCGTAGCAATCGGCTCCCTATTAGAGCTCTGACTCGCGGGGACATAATCAATGCCAGCTTGAACCTGCCCATGTAAACCAACAACACAAAGCTCCATCCTGAAAAAGAACACATCACCAATAAACACACCCGGGATCGCCCCAACAATACGCTTATCGCGATTCATCCACAACCCGTGTTCTCTTAAAACCTGACAAGCCTTTAAATCACCTCTAGTCTTCCTATGAGGCACCACACCCATGTTATTCTCATCGTCCGCCATCGCTAAAACACGCAACGAATCATACAGCATTCGGGTTCTCCTAACAGCATCACGGAAATAACGTTGATCTTCAGGTTTAAGATCTGTAACCCTAACTAATTCAGATGATCTTTGTTGATATTTTCTTCTAGGAATAACCATTTCCGAAACCTGATTATCCTCATTATTAACCGGAACAATGGCACGTGAATTATCGAGGTCCGCCTCGACGTCCCGGGTATCATCATTCTCAGGATCAGCAACAATCTCAATATCTCCGTAACGCTGCATTCGTTTAGCAAAAGCTTCACGAAACAGCTCAGAAATTCTGTTATACTCAGAATACACATTTGTTCCATCAGACCCAGATGGGTTTAGTTCAGGTGTAGTAATTGAGCTGTGTGATAGTGAATTAGGAGTGAAATTGGAGTTGAAATTGGGAGTATTAGGGTTGGAGAAAAGAGGTGGGGTTTGAAGATCAGCTTGAGTAAATTCATCAAGGGGTTCAAGTTTAGGTTCAATTTTGGGGGTAATTAACGGAGTTGGAGAATTAGAGTTTAAATTGGTGGATTCAGGTTGAAGATTAAGGTCTTGAAATGGGACAAGAGAACCCATTTTTCTGTGTGTGTGGAGAATGAACAAAAGAATTTTTATGGGTTTTTCTTAGGACATGAAAGGAGAGAAAAAGCTGTTTAGGGGTTTGAAGAGATTTTGATAAACAGAGGTTTTGTTCATGGAAATGGAAAAAAGGGACTTAGGGAGGAGGAGGAAGAAGAAGAATTCAGATTATGGCAATATGGACAACAACAACAACAAAAAAAATGGGAGAAAAAAAATAATACTAGGGACAAAATTTATATTTTTGTCATAAATTTAAATTTCATAAATGGTAGAAAAAATTTATATTTGTGGACAAAAAAAGGGTAGTGTTCACACAAGATCTCAAAAAAGGATCGCATTTCTAGAGATGTGATCTACACAATGTATCTGATGAAAGCATAGTGGTTGCTTCCACAGCTTGAACCCTCAATCGATCTATAGCCACATAGAGACAAATTTTTTTTTTAAGGTAGGTAAGCAAAGTCAAATCTAGAATTTAAATTTAATTATTTATATTTAATTTTACCACAACCATTTGATTAATTAGGTTTTGAAATATATTATTTTTTACTAAGAATTAAGCTAAAGCTACTAGATTTGAAGGAACTTACTAAGTTCACCTCGAAAGGAAAATTATGGATGGGAAAATTCTTTGGTATTCGCACCAATTAAATAAATACATGATAATATGTATTTAATATAAATGAGAAACATTTATAACCATACAAATTTTATGATATATTTATTACCAAGAGTTTTAAATGTCTCTGTTATGACCTATTCAAACTTGCAAGTTTCAAAAAAAAATATTCCTTTTCTTAAATTATGTTTCGAGTCAAACAACTTTACATAAATTAGCAAAGGAAATTTTTTATAATATATATTCATACTTTAGTTTATCCGTCGAAATTAAATTTTATGGAATGGAATGTTGAATTTGATTTTATGGTAAAATAGATATATCTTATAATAATATTAAAAATTTTGTATTGTTTGACTTTAATGAGAATCCCGTTATTAACAAAGAAAGAAAGTACAAAAGCTAGTGGATTTAATAAATATTTAGGCCCACAAAATGGGGTTTTTAGAAATTAAAGTACAGCTTATGTAATGGAACTATGGAAGTAACAAGTGGGGGAGTACATGAAAAGATTTGTACGTTTGACCATTTGAATTTGGTAGTTGGTACAATAAGCATATAAGAATTCTACTGTATGCAGATTTTCATGTACGTTGAGTTGAATTTTAATATTTGTAATTTGTCAGAATTACAAATCTTTGATTAAAAATTCTAAGGACTAATGTTTTAGAAGCTTTTGTGAGAATAAAAGTTTTACCGTCATTTAGAAAAATATAGTAACTAATTAAGCACTTTATATGTGAAAACGTTTAAATAAGAGCCTGTTTGGATAGGCTTCAAATCAGCTTTTAAGTCACTTTTTAGTTTATTGAAGTGTTTGGCAAACTTAAAATTGGCTTAAAGGTTAAATAATTTTAAACCAAAAGGTTCAAATTAAGCCAAAAATGATATGTTGGGTAATCCCAATTTTTTTTTTTCTAGCTTAAAAGTCATCCCTCTTTGATCAAGTATTTTATATTGTTATCCCTGTTACTCATGTATAATTTTCAAAATTCCCAATCATTTCTTTTTCTCCTTTCCTCCGCCATTTTCAATCCCTGCCTTCCAAAATTCATAATCTTTTATTTTTCTCTTTTCCTTTGCCATTTCCAATTTGTGCCTTCCAAATTCCATCACTGCCAACTCTTTGCTTTGTTTTAGTTTCTTTTCTGGTTCCCTAACCTTTTTTTTTTTTAAAGATTGCTGTTGAATCCCTCATTTTTTTAAATTGGTGAAACTATATTCTAAATCAAAATTTTCAATGAGTCTATGTGTTAACAAAGAATTTGAAGCTATGAGACGAAAAAATATATTTTGGTGAAATAATAGATTAGTGCATGTTATTTAAATAAATAATTTATATTTAGGCAATCAGTTTAAATTGAAAATTAACTAAATTATAGTTTTTTTGTTTATGTATTAATTTAGAATAAAATATTATCATAATTATTTTCTTTATAGTGTTAACAACTTTAAGAATATTTCAGTCATTTTACAAAAACAAGTGCTTACCAGCACTTATTTACCAAACACTTCGATAATTTTTTTTAAGTTTCAGCACTTTTATTCAAACACTTAACTGTTTATTTATAAAACAAGCTCCAGCACTTAAAAAGTGTTTTTCACCACTTATACTTAAAAGTCACTTTTTTTAAGCCAATCCAAACGGGCTCTAATTCTATAATGTATTTGCTTGATTCTATAAATAAGTATATATTATAAAATAGTAAAAGAAGAAGAAGAGTATTGCAGAGCAAAGTAGAGAGAGAGGAAAATCTTATTGATATGTGATGAATTACAATGGAATAGAACCTTCTATTTATAGTGAGAGGTTGACTTAGCCACCAAGTAATAAACTCTAGAATTTCTCTAAATATAGACATTCACCATAAATAGAATTCTATTTATAACACTCCCCCTTGAATGTCTATTCAACAGATAATGTGCCTCGTTAAAACCTTAACTAAAAGAAAACCCAAAGGGAAAAAATTTTAGAAAAGGAAAAAGAGTACACATAGCTAATAATACGCCTTTGGGTTGCATCGTTAAAAACCTTGCAAGAAAAACTCAGTGGACAAAACCTTATAAGAGAAAAAGAGTACAACGTGTGTTAACTCCCCCTGATGAGAGCATCAATTCACATCCTTGAGCCTTCACATTCTAATCTTGTGCACCATCTTCAATAGATTGTTGGTGTAGATTTGATAAATAAATCAATCATATTAACTTGAATGAATATTTTGCACCTTGAAATCATCGTTCTTGATAGATATACAATGTCTTCATATAATGCCGTGGAATGGCTTTTCAATATCTCCATAGAGGTATTCTCACTATTACATTATCACGCATGCTTATAATTATAGCAAAATACATATATGCACAAATTGCACTGAGGATGTGGTACTTCAAGACCAAGAATTGTATATGCTTCAAGCAACTTAAATCATTCATGGATTGTCATATAAGCCGTATAATAAACTTTAGATGCATGTCACGTTTTCATGTCATCCTAGACATATAAGATATTGAAAACTGATTGCACATATCATTGACTTTATACTTTCAAGTATTTGAACTACATGTTCAAAATTGCATGTCTTTCATATGAAACCAATTCTACTTGAATTGTTTCTCTATACTTAAGATCCTCATATATATTTTGTGTTATCATAGGTGTCATCGACAAACATTTTATATCGGTTCCAACTTCCTTATTTTTCATAAAGACATAACATAGAGATCTCTTCATTCATATTTTCAGGTACCTGAATCTCTCATGAGATTTTATGAAGTGTTGTGTCATGTGATCTTCTAGATCACTTGCCTCCTTTATTATGATCATTTTGATCATTTGCTCACCTTATTTATCAAGATGTTTATTTGAAACCGATCTCTCTATACGCTTTAAGTGTACCATAGACTTTGTCCTTCCAGGACTTATTATAATAGGAGCATTTGCAGTGAGAATATAGTTACTTTCTTTGGGTCAGCAAATGCATTTGGCATGCTTTGCAATAAATTGCACATGAATTATCCTTTTTATGAACTTCAAATTCATATTATTTTATCCGAGGATCTAGATGTATAAATGATAATTCATTCCATGTAACTTTTTCTCAATTGTTGTATCTTGTCTCCCCCTCATGTTAGAAAAACTAACTTGTTTTCTCAACTCTGAGAATTCATCTTTGTGCGTTATGGTGTTAATCAAAATATACACCGCACATCAATAATAATAAGATGGAATTATTTGGTTCCCTACCCTTAACCACTTTGAGGGGAGAAAATAATATCCTTTGATGTATAATGTATATCAAATTGATATAGATATAACTTTGTTCTCATAAGCAATTGTTTAGCTATTAAGTGGAGGCACTCGATATATCATTTTGCTAAACTAGCTGTGATGTAAACCAACTTATCAAGATGAACTTCTTGAATAGAAAATATGGAATATGCTCTAAATTAAATTATTGAGCAAGTTACCTCGCAAACACCATGTTGCGGGTTAATAATAATCGCACATGTAACCATCTCATAGATGCATCTTATGTAGTATACATGACAGGTGAATGAGCCCATATTCACCTTTGATATTTCCAGCATTCATGAGATTCAATCCCAATTTTAATTGGTCTATTAATTAATGAGAACATGCAACATAAGAGAATTCGTAAAGAACTTTCTAGTTCTTTAATATTTACCCATGTGATTTCTCTTTTATTTTTTTGCACATCATGCTTAAATTGATATGGCTAAACTAATTATGCCAACTGGATAAATTATCAATATTGATAAACTTCAAGTTTACACCATGATGTGTGCAATTATGAATAAACTCCAAGTTTATTATGATATGAGTTTTTATATCAATATCACTTCATTGTGGTATTCTTTTATTTATGTAGTACAAATTGAAGAATAAAGCGGGTAGCTTTTCACATACATATTATTCCGATACAAGATGTAGTAATAGAAGATATTAAATCTTTTATTTATTTATAGTCTCAATATAATCAATCGTTTTCGCTTATACTTTGGAAACTGAATAAGTTTCTTTGAGACTTACTACAACGCAATACCTTACTGGTAATTAATTGCGTTTCTCCAAAATAGTATAATTGGCTCTTGCAGAGTTCTCATTTAATTTTGTAGTACCACATATTCATCAACACCCATATGATGGATATCTCTTTTAAAGAAAAAGTTATACCATTATGGTTATGGTCAAAATTATATGCAATATATGTTTCTTGCATTACCGTTGACTTTTAATAATCACAATGCCAAAATATTTTGACGTACAATAGGTACGTGACCAATGATCATTTATGCCATAATAATGATATTATTTTCTTATATCATCTCAAACCTCATTTTAAAGGTGAGTGTGGTATATTCACTAATCACTACCACTAGCACGTTCATATTCTTCCAGAAATGAATATGTATTCATAAATAAGATGTTGTCACATTCACATCATGAATCAATCATAATCATCTATACGTGCTTTATAAAATCTCGTGTCAAATCGATGACAAATATTACTTTCACATAGTGAATGATTATTTTGAGAATACTTATTGTTCTCATTACCACAATGATGACGATATAATTTCGTCTATTGTCACGTCCACATCCGATCCATTGATACCTTCACGGTAATAATTTTGTCTACTTTCAGACTTATCACATACTGGTATCACATTCTCTTAAAGGAATGAGAATGGAGCAAATTCAATGGACGGATTTTCAATTGTTTGCCCACGATCATACATGAATTTGATCATGGCAAGGCATAAAAATTTTACCACTTCAGGTGGGTGTAATTTCTTACAAACTCCATTAGAGTTATAATCAAATTTTGTTGTCTTTGCTTGTATATAAAATAAAATTATAGAATTTCAAGAATTTAAAAGAGAAAAATAAAGTAAAATACTTACCTTGAATTCAGAATTTAATCATGAAGGAAGTTCATGGAATAATTAACAATCATTATGCTCAATCCCAACGTTTCTACTCAATTAGTTAGAGTCTCGTGCCGATAACGTATTATAAAATAGTAAAAGAAGAAGAAGAGTATTGCATAGCAAAGTAGAGAGAGAGAGAATTCTTATTGATATATGATGAATTACAATTGAATAGAACCCTCTATTTATAATGAGATGTTGACTTAGCCACCAAGTAATAAACCCTAGAATCTCTCTAAATATAGATATTAACCGTAAATAAAATTCTATTTATAACAATATACGAGTAATTTTAAAATAGAATAGAATCACTTCCTAAAGTACATTAAGGACAATAATTTATTGAATTACAATGAATGGTTTTCTTTGGAATAAATTTAGGCCAATTCCTTTATATGGATCAACTATTGAGGTTATTTTCTTTATCTTAATGTGAAATTGAATCATATTACCTAGTATGTGTTTAGTATTAATTTATAGATTTATTTGAAGAATTTTGCCACGACTAGAAACACGTGTATTTCACACATATCATTGAGAAATGTGCTTGTTGAAAAATATTTCTAGAAAATTTCAAATTATTAACGTTCGAGCAAGAATAATCGTGAAGAATCTACATATTTTTAGTACTAGACTACTAGTTGTCAAAATTCTAAATAAAAGAAAACAAAAAAAGTCTTGACTATTTTATCTCGTCATTCTCCTTCATATGGAGATGGATCTAGAGCGAATTTAATGGGTTCAACTGAACATAGCAATTTCAATTTTAATTATTTATACATTTACAAATTAAATTTAATAGTATAAATATATAGGAGCAATAAATTATATAGTATTTATTTTGAATTTGCTGACTCTAAATATTAAATTCATCAAACCTACCTTGTTCAGAATAACACAAAAGCCCACATATTCCATTTTCTCCCTTTCATTTGTTTTTGACATTCCTTTGAAAAAAATTATGAGGATCCTATTTTTCCCCCCTTAAAGTAGGACTTGTTAGATAAAGTATTATAAATCATTAGTTGTTTACCATTACAAATAATAAAATTTTGGAAATTAATATAAAAAGATAATATTGATATCATATAAAATGAAACAGAGGGAGGATAACGAGGAATCCTATGCAAAGTGGTTGTTGTTTAGGTAGAAGCCAATTTCATATGGGACCCACAACCTCTTATCTTTTTATCCCCACAATGCACATGTTTCAAAGAGTCTAACTATAAATGCTAAAATTATAGTATATTTAATATTTATATCAAATCAATAAATATATTTATTTATTTTATTTACTTAGAATTTATTTTTCTTTTTCTTTTCAATTTATGTGATGATTTATAAATTTCGAGTGTGAAACAAGTTAGCTTCTAATATAAATTCGAACATAAAATATTTAAATTTTTGAATTAAAATTTATATATTTAAAAACTACATAAAAATTCTATAAGTCATAATAATTATAATTTAAATTATTTAAAAGGCATATAAAAAATAGTGATAAAAAAAAGACTCATTTGATTCATGAAATTCGGATACCTCAAAAGAAATTGAGATAAAAAAAGTATCATTTAACTGTAGTTGATTAAAGTATATTTTCGTTGTAATATATCAGAGATCATAATATATTAATATAATTTTACATAAACATTAAATTTATGTAAACTATTTCGTTAATGATTGGTTCAGATTAGTTTTTAAAAGTTCGTCTTCGGATAAAAGTTTATACATAGAAGTAATTGTGGGAAAGTTTGTATGTTATATTAGTTGTTTTCAAAAATCCAATTGATAAGAGCTAAACATTTTGTTCCAAGGAAAAAATAATTAAAGAAGGCTCTAGCTATTGTGTTAATTCGATTTATAACAAGGGGCACTGTCGACTTTTCGGATTGAGGTAAAAAATGACGTGTGTTCTATAAGCCGGGAATTTCAAACTGAATTTAAAAAAGGAAGCGGACTTTTCCCTCTTTTATTTGTTTCTAAATTTCCTTTTTAAATAACTAAATACTTCCCCCTTTGCTTTTACTTGACACGTTTTGACTTTTTATGCCCTTTAAGAAATAATAAATGAAGTGCATAATTTACCATGATACTCATATTAATTGATGCATATTTTATTGGATTTGAAAAAATAATTCGAAATGAGTAATAAATAATGTGAGTATAACAGGAAAAAAATATTTCTTCTCTTGATATGCGTAATGTGACAAGTAAAAATAAAAATTTATTCGTAGTATACATGCCAAGTAAAAGTAAATGCATGGAATAAATATAAGAGAGAGAAAGAGAGAGAGAGAGAATCCCACATTTTCCTCTAGAGATTTCGATGTTTTTGCCCCATTATAAATGTTATTTTAATTATAGAAAGAATTACAAAAAAATACACATGACTTCACACCATAACAAAAAATGGCTCATATTTTTAAGTTTTATCCCACCTAGCTCACGTTGTGCATATTTTGAAAGCACTTGCAAATTCAAAATATGCATTTTTACAACCATTGCTTCTAGAAACTATGAAGTTAATTCTTTGTTCTCACAACTATTGCTTTCACACTCTTTTTTTCTCACATCTTTTACATATGCTTCAAATGGCCGTGTATTTTCTGCTTCTCTTCTTGTGTAACCTGCTTGCAATAAAAGAAAATTGAAGAGTAGAAATCCACCATTAAAGACCATTCAAAACTTTGCTTTTGAAAATATATATTTTTTTAATTTGTTAATTGTTTGGATTGTGTGTTATTTCAATTGATTGAAAATATCAAAAGGAGTTCAAAATTTAAATTTGAAGTAATTTGGAGTAGATTTGACTTAAATTTCAGAAAAGACACAAGGAAGAAGATGAAGTCAGATTTTGTATAATCTTGTATATGAGTATAGAAATACACCTTATACACTTTTATACAAACGTCTGTAGACGAACTTTTTTTACGATTTTCAGTTGCAATTCTTGTTTAAAACAAATTCAAATCTCCATTAAATGACTTCAAATTTTATATACAACCTCCTTATACTATTTCTAACAAGTCTAAATAACACCCACTCCAAATTTATCACAAAATTAAGTTTGAAATTTAAACCCACATATTTATGCTTTTTAAAAATCTAATTTTCACCATCCAAATGAATTTGATTTGTTGAATTAATATTTCAATCACAATTATTGATTCGAAAATTAATTTAAAAGCTTGAGAAATCTTTTTTAAAAATTAAATAGTAATTTTGAGAACATATTGGAGTTGTATGTTGAATCTTAGCCTATTATTTATGGGCTTGGTTGTAAATTAAATTATGGGCTATAAAATTAAAAAGTATGGAGCACAGTTGTTCTAATGTGAAATTATCCCTAAAAAAAGAATTACAAGAAAATACACATGACTTCATATCATAACAAAAAATGGCCCATGTTTTAAGTTTTACCTCACCTAGCTCACATTGTACATATTTTGAAAGTACTTGCAAATTTAAAATATGTGTTTTTACAACTATTGTTTCTAAAAGCAATGGAATTAATTATTTGTTCTCATAACTATTGCTTTCACTCTCTTTTTTTCTCACATCTTTTACATATGCTTCAAAAGGCCGTGTATTTTCTGCTTCTCCTCTTGTGTCACCTGCTTGCAATGAAAAAAAATTAAAGAGTAGAAGTCCACCATTAAAGACCATTCAAAGCTTTACTTTTGAAAATATTATTATTTTTTAATTTGCTAGTTGTTTGGATTAGATATTATTTCAATTGATTGAAAATATCAAAAAGAGTTCAAAATTTAAATTTGAAGTAGATTTGAGCTAGATTTGAGTTAAATTTCAGAAAAGATATAAAGAAGAAGACGAAGTCAGTTTTTGTATAATTATGTATAATATTGTACATGGGTGTAGAAATACACCTTATACACCTTTATACAAGCGTCTGTAGACGAATTTTTTTCACGATTTTCAGTTGTAATTCTTGTTCAAAACCAGTCTAAATCTCCATTAAATGACTTCAAATTTTATATACAACCTCCTTATACTATTTCTAACAAGTATAAATAACACCCACTCAAATTTATCTCAAAATTAAATTTAAAATTTAAACCCACATATTTAAGCTTGTTAAAAATCTAATTTTCACTACCCAAATGAATTTAGTTTGTTGAATTAATATTTGAGTCAATTTTATCGATTCGAAAATTAATTTAAAACTCGAGGAATCTTTTTTTAAAAATTAAATATTAATTTTGAGAACCTATTGGAGTTGTATGTTGAATCATAGCCTATTATTTATGGGCTAGTTGGTTGTAAATTAAAATACGGGCTATAAAATTAAAAAGTATGGAGCACAATTGTTCTAATGTGAAATTTTTCCTTAATTATATACTTCGTCCGGTCCAGTTTTTGATTGTTTTTTCACATATTAAGAATTTTTTTTAGCATTAATTAGCAGTGAAATTGATCATATTAACTTTTACTTCCTCTTCACATAAACACTCATAACACATACTCCAATATTAATTACTCCAATGGCAATATAGAAAATAAATAAATAATTCATTCTTGAAATACGGAAAAATCACTTATTTTGGACCGGAGGGAGTAATTATTTTTCACAAGAAGTAGTAAAATATAGCACAAGAGATCTATAAATTAAATGTGTATATATATATATACACACACAATTATTTTCTCCGGTTCAAATTATGAATAAACATAAAAATTATTTCGCTTAGTAACAAGGTAATCACCTTCGCTTACTTGAAGGTGAAAGACCAATGAGGTTGAGGTTCGAAGTTAATCTTGTTATTAAGTATTAACTTTTCCACGAAATATTAATAATAAAATACGCCTACTCAGAAAATGGAGCAGAAACATACTAGCAATTATAATTGCGCAAAAGACACTGAATTTTCTTTTTAACGAAAATAAGAAAAATATGCATAATATCATAAAACACGAGAAAGATCAGTGTAATAGAACAACATGAAAGAAGATGTCTCTGAAATTAACCATAAATATTAACTTTCAACAAAGTACTAAACTTTAACAAAGTAGGCAATTGAGAATTTGGAATTTGATAATTAATCCCTCAAAATCTCAAATGGAATGCTGATTGCTAATGCGAGGACAACACTTCTAATTTTTTTATGGAAATTCAATATTAATTTCTTACTTTTCTCTGTTGAAATGAATTTACATATTTATATATTACATAAAATATAATACATCATAATTGTTGTGATTACAAATAAATGTAAACTTTGAAACAAGCATAAGAAAGATAATATTAAAGTTAATAATATCATATAAAATGAATAGATAAAAATTAAAAAGAGAATCCAATGCAAAGTGGTTGCTGTTTAGGTGAAAGGGACCATTATGGGACCCACAACCTCAACTTGTTGTCCCACACAATACACATATCTCAACGTTTCCGACAAAGTCATATATGTAAACTTGTACGCATTAAAATATTTATATCAAATCAATAAATATTATTATATAAAATTTATAATTTCAACTTGTTGTTTCCCACTATGCTCGGGTCCCAAGGAATATGACAAAGTATCATTAAAGTAAGAAGTTGCACTTGCACATATCTTCATGGTCGCTTGGTTCTAAAATAAGATACACTAGTTTGATATAATAAGAAGTTTAAGAGAAAAAAAAACAACTTTTAAAATAGAGAATTATAAATTAATTTATTTTTAGAAGTATTTTTTCTCAAAAGTACTTTAAAAAAATATATTTGGTGAAACAGTTTGTGTTTGGCTAATCAATTTGAAATATACTTTTGAGCAATAATTAATTTGGCCAAAATTTTAAAAACTGCTTCTAAATATATTTTTCTCAAAAGCGTTTCTCAGAAAAGTGCTTTTGGAGAGAAGCTACTTTTTTCTGCTTCTCAAAAACTGTTATGCTTCTCCTCAAAAGTATTTTTTTTGCCTTCCAAAAGCTTGGTCAAACACCTTAATTTTTTGCCAAAAAGTGCTTTTGGCAAAAAAAAAATAAAAATTTTGGCCACACAAAAAAAACTTAGCCAAACAGGCTATTAGTTATCCCGAGATTAATTATATTCGGATTAGTTATACTGTATAATTTCTTATTGAATGTTTGATATATTGTATTAATTCGAATATTGTCAATTTTATTGTTTTATAATGCGATAACTTATTATGTGAATTATTATCCCACCTTCTAATATACATATATTATTCTATTACTATTTTTAATCCTAAGAGTTATCCCCGGATTAGTTGCCAGATAAAGAATAAGATGATACTAAATTTAATCTCAGGCTTATTTTTGCTATCTCACATATCAAGTGATCCCTTATTTTTACATCAAATCAAAAAAATATATGATATACTTTCATTGTTTCTACATTTCGTTTATTGAGAGTCACACTCCTTTATATATCAAATAAAAAATGTATGGCATACTTTTACTGTTTTAAATGGAAGAGAGTCTAACTTTGTGAAATTTGATCAACATTTTAAAAAGTATTTTTATCATACTAACATAAGAAAAATTATAATTTATAGCAGTTTTTGTATAGTTTATGAATATCTAAATCTAAATTTTAATTTTAAAATATTGAGTTGAAATAATTCAACTTAACTTTAAAATTTAGTCAAATTACCTCTCGATAACTGAAATATTTCATCTAAATTGAAATAAAGGGAATATTTAATTAAGATGTACTTTCACTGTAATTATGACCTACAGTATATTAATGTAATATGTCATAAACGCTGAATGTATGTAAATTATTTCCTTAGTGATTGCTTTTGGAATTGGTTCTGTTTAGTATTTCAACCAAAGTTTATAAAAGTAATTTTGGTAGGTTTATATGTTAGATTAGTTTTTTTATTTATAATTTATAATTTTTACAAAATCTAGTTTGTAAGAGCTAAAAAAGGGCACTTTCGACATTTCAAGCTTTAATGCGGAGAATGACGTGCCTGCTGAGCTCAAGTTCTAAAAGATCGGAATTTCAAATTCTGTTACTATTTTGCAGAAAACAGTCACACACCTTGAATTTTCCGCCAAAGCCCGAAATTTTCAGTTGCCCTCCAGTGAGTTTTTTCGCTTACGTAGCAATCAATTTTATTAGAGTAAAGCCTGTTTAACACAAATGACTTGTTTAAGTAGTGGTATCTATTCTATACGTGATAAGTTTTCTCTAAATGCTCTCGGCACATTTTAGTGTGAATAACTAAAATACGCCATCAGCCATGGGAGGACTTTAAGACCTAAGAAAACCGTCACGAAGATTCAGCTAGCTGAATTCATAGCAACGACGAGCAGAAACAATGGATCGAACAAATCAACTCCAAATCAAGGTACTCAAACTCGAGATCTGGAGGCGATAACACCAAAGGCAGGAAGGACTGAAACAGTGAGCTCAAGTAAGAACTTGAATGAGCAATTCATGACAAAACAAGTTGAAATTCAATAGGATAAGCTACAGAACTCGAAGAATACAAGTAGTAAAAAAGAGGATGGAACACATGCAGAGGAAATCCACACTGAAAAACAACCAATCGCGATAGAAGAAAGTACAGAGAAAGTCAATGAAGGTAAATCATGGGCAAATTTGGTCGCTGGTAACACGTTTGCTGCTAGAGGAATGTGACTATCGTTTGTGGCACCAGTGATACAAAATGGCAAAAAAATTGTTGAATTGCAAAAAGAAGAAATTGAAAAAGAAACCGAGAAGTGGAAAACAACAGTTATTATGTATGTGGTAGGAGATACACCTAGTATTGGAGTAATTAAGAGGTTTATTGCATCGCGATGGAATTTTGTATCAAAACTAAAGGTGTACTACCATAATGATGGGTTTTTTGTTGTGAAATCCAAAAATGAAGAAGAGAGGAACGAAGTACTATACTCAGGACCTTGTACAATTCAAAATAGACCAGTAATCACTAAGGCTTGGACAACATATTTTGACTTTAATGAAGAAGTGCTGAAAACTCTGTCGCTATGGGCAAAATTGCCAAATCTGCCATTGAATTGCTGGGGAATGGATTCACTGAGCCGTATAGGGAGTGGTTTGGGAATTTGATATATGCAGATGAATGTACAACAAGAGTGGAAAGGATATCCTATGCTAGAATCCTTGTGGAAATGGATATTACTAAACCATTACCAACAAAGATAACAGTCAAGGATCCTAACGGTAGACAATTTGATCAGGTAGTGGTATATGATTGGAAGCCAACATACTGTAGTACTTGCTTACTGCTGGGACATAACTGCCAAGCTAAACAACCATAAGTATTGATGAACAAGCAGATGAAGATGAATAAAGAATGGAAACCAAAAGAGCAAGAGAAACAAGGAAACATGAAGCATAGGGAACAATAAGATGCAGGGCATACAGAATAAGGGGAAAAAATGCAGAATACAATGAAAGCAGCAATGGAAGAAAATAAAGGATGGCAAGCAGCAAAAGGCAAATCAACCACAAAGAACTCCCAAGCAGCATCAACAAGAGAAATACCAGTGGGTAATGGATTTGATATTTTAACTGAAACATGCTTTAATAATCTAAACAAAGAAAGAAGAGGGCAGTGTAGTTACTGGGGAGGTGTGCAGGTTGGGATAACAAATAATATAGTGCAATGCAGTTAGTTACTTGGAATGTTAGGGGAATGAATAAGCTATATAAGCAAAAGGAGTTACAGAAGTTTATTAAAGACCATAGTATTAGTATTATAGCTATTATAGAGTATAGAGTACAAGAAAAGTATTCAAAGAAAATCATCCAAAAAATAGCTCCCATATGGGATTGGTGTACAAACTATGATGGAAGAGGGAAAGGTAGAGTATGGGTGATATGAGATCCTGCAGAAATAAGATTCAACATGAAGGATGCTAAACCACAGTACATACATGGGGAGGTAATGGTATTAGACACAAGGCTTGAATTTGACTTCACAACAATTTATGGGCTACATACAGTGGAGACAAGGAAAAGTCCATGGAGAGATTTAACAAGCTGGAACCATAATCAGAGGAAACCATGGTTATGTATGGGAGACTATAATGCAATAAGGGCAGTAGATGACAGAATTAATGGCAGCACAGTTCATGAGAGTGAAATAAAAGACTTCAATGACTTCTTAATTGATACAGGAATGTGTGAGATGAGAACAGTGGGCAGGGAATTCACATGGACTAACTCTCATGTGTTTAGCAGAATTGACAGGGCAATTATAAATGATGAATGGATAAGTACCATGCCACAGGTATATGCAGTAATCATGGACCCCTTATTTTTAGACCATTCCCCACTATGTGTTAAGATTGGAGAGGAACAAAAGGCCCCAAAACCTTTTAGATTCTTCAACTGTCTAGCTGAACATAAGGATTTCTTAAATGTAGTAGGGGAAGCATGGAACAAAACATCCAAAACAGGCAGAATGGCTGTCATCTGGAGGAAGCTTAAGGAAGTTAGATATGCACTAAAGAGTTTGAACACAAAAGAATTCAATGCAGTAGATATGAAGGTTATACATATAAGACATAGACTGCAGGAGCTACAAGACCAAATGGGGACAACAAATGCAACAACACAGAAGTTTGAAGAAGAGAAAGATCTAAAGAAGCAATTGGAGAAATGGATAAATATTGAGGAAATCTTATACAAGCAGAAATCTAGAAACCAGTGGCTAAAGCTAGGGGATCAAAACACAACTTTATTCTTTGCTAGCATGAAGAATAGAGTGAACCAATATAAGATCAGAAGTTTTAAAAATGCAGCTGGAGAAATTATTCAGTCTAGGGAAACAATAGAAAAGGAAATAACGGGGTTTTATAAAGGGCTACTGGGAGTAGCAGCTGATAGTATACCAGCTATTCAACCAAGTGTCATGAAAGAGGGCAATGTGCTAGATAGAAGGAAATAGTTAAAACTAATTGAAGATGTTACTATAGAAGAGATTCAGCTTGCTTTGAAAGGAATAGATGAACAAAAGGCCCTAGGATGTGATGCTTTCAACTCAAAGTTTTTTAAGAAGACATGGGATATTATAGGGCAAGAAGTATCTGAGGCAGTGCTCCAATTTTTCAACACAGCTAAAATGTACAGACCTCTTAATGTTACAACTGTTACCTTGATCCCTAAGATTCAACACCCTTCAACTGTCAAAGATTTCAGACCTATCTCATGTTGCACAGTATCATACAAGATCATATCAAAAATATTGACTAGCAGATTACAAGGAGTGATGGATCACCTAGTTGACAAGAGTAAGTCTGGTTATATTCCTGGAAGGGTTATAACTGATAATATAATCCTAAGTCATGAGTTGGTAAAAGGGTATGGAAGAAAGGGCATATCTCCTAGATGTATGATAAAATTGGACCTACAAAAGGCATATGATTCCATAGAATGGGATTTATTAGAGCAAGTACTGAATCATCTAGGGATGCCAGAGAAGTTTGTAAAATGGATTATGGTATGCCTAAGAACTGTCTCATATTCCATTCTCATCAATGGAAAATCAATGAAACCTTTTCAAGCTATAAGAGGATTAAGGCAGGGGGATCCATTATCACCATTCTTATTTGTACTGGGAATGGAGTATCTTACAAGAAACTTTAAAATGCTGAGGTATAAACCAGATTTTAATTTTCATCATAGGTGTGACAAATTAAATATCATTCAACTGGGGTTTGCAGATGACCTATTATTATTCAGCAGAGGTGGTACTATCTACATTCAAATGATGTTCAAGTGTTTTACGGAATTTCCAAGGGCATCTGGACTAAAAGAAAATACAACAAAAAGCTCCATTTATTTTGGAGGGGTTCCACAGAATATATAAGAACATATAGTGCAGATAACTAGATTTGGCAGGGGGGAATTGCCATTCAAGTATCTTGGAGTACCACTCAGCACTAAGAGGCTATCCTTGTTACAATGCCAACCTCTACTGGAGAAGATACTAGGCAGGATCACATCATGGACTTCAAAGTTCCTATCTTATGTAGGCAGGTTACAACTAATTAAATCAGTCCTATTCTCCATTCAAATCTACTGGTCACAGATCTTTGTCATCCCTAAGAAGATAATGAAGAAGATAGAAATAATATGTAGAACATTCTTGTGGACTGGAGGGACAGAGGCTTTAAAAAGAGCTTTGATATCATGGGAAAAAGTGTGCTCACCAAAATCAACAGGTGGATTCAATGTCGTGGATATTCAAATATGAAACAAGGCTGCGATTTGCAAATTATTATGGAACCTATGCAAAAACAAGGACAAGCTATGGGTCCAATGGATCCATCTATACTATGGGAAGAAGCAGGAAGTCTGGGAAGATAAATCAAATAATACCTCATGGACGGTGCACAAAATAATCAAAGCAAAGAGATACATAGAAGAAACAGGAATCAACATGGATGAAATAAATGAATGGAACTATTTTTCCATAAAGAAGTGGTATAATAGAATCCGAGGGCAATATCAAAAGGTAACATGGACGGGGCTAACATGCAACAATCTAGGAGCTCCAAAGTGGATGTTTATACTGAATTTAGCTATACAAAACAAGCTACTCACAAGAAGCAGACTACACGCATGGGGGATTACAGATGAAAAAAGTTGTCCTATATGCAATAAAGCAGAAGAGTCTATTGAGCATCTAATGTTTAAATGTCAAACTACTGAAGAAATCTGGAGCAAAATACTACGTTGGCAAGGAATAAGCAGAGCCCCAATGGAATGGCAAAGGGAGATACAATGGGCTGAAAACAATGCAACTGGAAGCAATGCAGCAGCTCAAGTTTATAGATCGGCCCTAGCATGTGCAGTGTATCATATATGGAATGAAAGAAACAACAAAATATTTCAAGATCAGCAGAAAACAGCAGAGATGATAGTGAGACAAATTATAATAGAGGTAGCAATCAGAGGATCGATGAATAGAAAGATAGAAAAGAAAATAGAAGATATAGATACTTACTGTAAAGGAGGATAGAAGGAATGTAGAAAAGGGAATGCAACTGGAAATGCCCAGTTCCAGAAAGAATTTTGTACATATTTCTATTTGTAAATAAAATCATTTAATTATAAAAAAAAAGGAGTAAAGCCTGTTTGGCCAAGTTTTTACATAAATACAGTATATCATATTTAGTATTTATTCTTTTAACCATACATATAAATTATATGTTGATTATACATAAGTATAAATATATAATATATAATTATACATATTAGTATACCTTCATCGATTATTTTTAGTGTTAAATCAGAAAATAGAAAACTCGATCAAAGCTTGATTTTTAGAAGAACTCGGGTTATTAATAATCAAATTTGGAACAAACAAGAAGAATTGATATAAACGATAGCTGAGTAAAAGAAAACAAAGTAAATCAATGTATTTCAATAATATTCTCCCCTCTTACAAATGTATATTCCTCTCCTTTTATATCTATTTCTAAGTAATACGTTTCTTTCCTCTCATAGCAGAGCCATTATGAGTAATTAATGTCATTAATGGAACGTTATCATTAGAAATCGTAACTGTTTCATGAAGATTCTATAACGTTTTCCATCACTGACGCTCATTAATTACGGATAATATGTATATGTAGTTTTTGCTAACTAGGTTCATTCATCCAATGCCTCTTCAAATTACCAAGAGGTCTGAGTAACCATTCCTTCCTGTTTTCTTGAATCTCTGCCGTGCCTGTTAAAGCTCGTGTCTCTTCAGCTATCCTTTGCCAGCTGTCATTCTTTTATTGATCCACATGTCTTGACATATCATTATATAATTAATTCCATATGTTAGCTTGATTTTTTCTAGTACAGATAGTCCCCCCACTTGCCATTTATTCAAAAATTGAATATTTGGTAAGTGAATCTCATTAAAGCGGGAATTTTTGCCGCCATTATACCTTCTCCAGAACTGACGCTTCGTATGTCACTTCCATTTAATGCTCGTGACACGTGGAGTCTTTTGATTAGGTATTCAACATCTTTTAGGGTTTTTTGCGGCTACATCAATCACGAAGTGACAGTTTTTATTATGACGTTCCCATCATTACCTTTTTTGTTTGACGGTTGCTTCTGAGTATAAATATATCCTTTGTATCTTCTTTCATAAAAAAGTTTTCTATCTTTGACTTATTCAATCTTCCTTTCTTATCCGTATAGCTATGTCCTCTTCAAACCCTGATCCTCGTAAAGTTCTTATTGTAGAGGAACTTCCTCTTGCTCCAACTAGAAACATGAGAGGAGATAGGTTACATAGTTTAGGATCAACGTCCATTCGAGGTTCGCCTTCATCTTTACCTAGTTCTACTCCTTATTCTTGTAGAACTAGGGGTTATTCTAATGAACTGGTTCGTGAACCAACAATAGACAAAATTATCCCATCTGAACTATCTTTTTTATACTGATAGAGAATTAATTAGGAATCAGCTTTCTTTTATGTCCTCTTTTGATCGTGCTGATGTTTACCCTTCTCACATTACTGAAGGTTTGATATCTGTTGTTCGTAGAGCTTTCCACCGGAAATTTAATTTCCCAATTATAATCCCCAATGCAAATCCAAGGATCACGTCCTACAAGGCTGGTTTTCTTTCGTGTCTACATATACCTTTACATTGGATTTTAGACCCCCATTGATCATGTTATTATCGAGTTCTGTCATTTTTTCAATGTTTGTTTAGGACAAATTGACCCCATTGTGTGAAGGGTTGTTTCTTGTCTAAGGTACTTAGCTAACTTAGCTCAATTGACTTTTACTTTTTTTCATTTGATCCACCTCTACTCCCCCAAAACTATTATAATATGGGATATTTACTTTGGTGGCGAGGAGTAAGAGGATTTTAGTCATCCCCAAGGATTACAAGGATCGTGTTGGTACGCCAGATTTGTTGCTGCTCTTACTGTAGGTTTAGTAGGTGAAGAAAATGTACCATTCCCTGAAAAGTGGAATTTTACACGTAAGTTTATTTTACAACTCTTTCTATTTTATTTTTGCCTTTTTATGTTTTGAAAGGGTTTGTTTCTTCCGTGACTATTTCACTTTCTCTTTTTTCAGCAACCACGGGAACTGTTCAAGAGATTCCCAATTTTTGTGGTTGGGTAGAGAATTTGTTGGCCATTGCTCCGATGGAGGTTAGATCTTGGAAATACCTTTCAAACAGGTTTGGTTTGAAGGTTAAAACTCATAGTAAAACTTTACCTTTTTTTATTTTTGTTCACCCTTCCTTTAGAATGTATCTGACCCTTCTTTTTATCAGGGTTTCCTATTCATGGTTAAATGCTGAATCGATTGTAGCTTCCAAACTTTATTAGCAAGAGCTCAAGATATAATCTTGAGTTCTTCATCAAAAAGGAAAGTTGATACTTCTTCTGATGAAGACATTCCTATTGCATCTCGTGACTCTGATGAACACCTTTTTTTATGTGGGTTCGATAATGAAGGTTTCGATTTGGTATCTGATGAATTACCTCTTGCCTCCTTTCCCGTGATTGTCCCTATGGAATGCTCTTTGAGTTTTTACTGCTATTGTTTCTGCTCCGCCTCAAGCCATTATGACTTCCTCTACAGTCCCCACTACTAATGTTTCTCGAACCGAAGTTGGTGCTTCAAGTGGAGATAGAGTGATGAAAAAAATTACCATTAAGGTCCCTGCCAAAGGTATCTTCTAAAGAAGTCAGGTCAAGCTGACGTGTGGTTGAAACCCCTGATTGGTCAAGTTGAAAAATCCAAGCTGGAAAGTTATAGTTTTTTGAATTGGATGAATGATATCGTGCAACCATCGTTGAAGGTATAAATTTCTTTTCATATTATATATGATTTTCCTTTTACTAAGATTCTTATATATTCCCCCTTTTTTAGATCAATCTCGTCGGCACAGAGATGATGAAAAGGGTTTTCCAGATGGAACAATTGATGCATGATTACCAGACTAAGGCAGACAACCGTAAAGAGCAGTATGATAGTCTTCATCTTGAAATCGAAGTTTTAGAAAAATACAAATGTACCTTAGAGCAGCAGTTTAGAGACATAGCATCAGAATTGGTAGTTGAAATTCCAACCAAACGGTTAAGGATAAGAATTTCCTTAAATCTTTTTTTGTTGAATAACTCTCTAAAGCCACTAAAGAGATCAGAGGCCTTAAAGCTTTGCTAAATGAGAAAGAAGTTTATGCTGGTGAGCTTGTTCAAACACTCACACAGGCACAAAAAGATCTCCGAGTTTCTTCTGACAAGGTTAAGTTTTTGGAGAGTTCACTTGCCCCTTTGAAATCTTCTTATGATGTTGCTTTGGCTGAGAGGGAGGAGCTCAAGAGTGAAATTGTTCAATGGGAAAGAGACTACAAGGCCCTTGAGGACAAAATTGCTGTTGAAGTGAGTTGGGCTATTTTGAACACGCGCCATGATACCCTTGTGGAGGCTAGCCAAGAGGGTTTTAAATTGGATGTCGAGTTAGTTAAGATAAAAGAGACCATTGAGAAAAATCAGCAAGGCCAAAGTTTTTCTTCTCCCATGGCCGATACTCCCAAGTACGTTGAAGCTAATCCTGGTGTGGTGGATGTACCAGCTCTTTCAGACCAAATCGAGCCTTCTGTTGCTGATGATGCCGTTTTAGATTCTTCTTCTGCTCCAAAATGAAAGTTTACTTATGAAGTTTTGACTTTTTTTTCTTTGTGGTGGAATATGTGGTAACTAGGGATTCTAGTTCATTTTACATTTCTTTTTACTTGAGTTTTAATTAAAAATATATACAAAATAGTCCCAAAGGCTTACATGTTGTAGTTGTTTGTAGGGTTTGGTCAAAAAGGTGACAATTAGTCAAAATCAGCTCAAAAAGGAGTGAAACATGCACAAGTACCAAGAACAAGTCAAAGCATAGCTGCAATAGACCCACCGTGACCACAATCCATTTAGTGCGGTCCGCGGTGAGGAGATTCAGAGAGGTACAAATTTGGCACTTAAAGCAATGCGGTCCACGGAGGTTTTCTTACGGCCACAAGAGCCTTTTTGCGGCCGCAATCCATTTTATCCGATCCGCAAAGAGGGAGGTTTAGAGAGTTGGAAGTTTGGACAATTGAAGCGAATGCGGTCCGCAGAGCATTTTATGCGGACTGCGATCAAGTCACCACGGCCGCAGTGCATTTTTTGCGGCCCGCGGTGGTTAGATTCAGAGAATGTATAATCAAGCCAAAAAGCCTCATCGCGGTCCGCGGTGCATTTTATGCGGACGACATTACCTCATCAGGGTTATTTTTGTCCAGAAAATTTGGGCTAGTATAAATACTTTCTTTTCACATTTTTAGGTTATCTTTTGTAATCCGACTTTGAGGGGAGCACGTGAAGGGCTGTTATTGACTATTTTGAGTAATTTTATAGTGGGTTTATCATTGAATCTTCAATTATTAGCTTGTAATCAAATTATATGGATTATTTTTCATCTATTTATCAGTTTTCTTCCATTATTATGAGTAGCTAAACCCATTAGCTAGGGTTGTGTCTCAACCATAGTGTGGGTATTTGATGGGTCTTTTGTTTTAAGGCTTAAATATTTACGGTGTTTGATATTTGAATTGATTTGTGTTTTCCATGTTGAATTAGTGGTTGCAAACACTAATTTGTGCCTTTTTGACTCAGGCTCTTCTTGAGAAAAAGACTTTGATCTAGGAAAATTAGTCCAACAAGGAATTGGGGTGTAATCAAGAGATTGATAGCCCCAATTAATGGGTTAAACCTAGAGATAGTAATACCCAACTTGAGCTTAAATTGGTTGCACAATTTTGACACCTAATTGGTCTTGAGAAAGTCAAATAGAGCAAAGTCACTTGAGCTACCGAGAGGTATAGAGTGAGTAGTTCTGTGTATTGGCCATATTGTAATCCCTAACGTAACAACTAGGCCTTAGACCTTGGATCTCATCAAGTATTCACCTAGGAGAGAGTCACTTCCCTAGTGCCTCTTTAACTATTTAGAAAACCTTTCAAGCATTTTACTCTTAGATTATTTTAGCATCTTATTAGAATAAAAATAGAAGGAATCAATAGACCAACTATGATTGGAAGTGCAATTAAAAGCACCACACAATGCTAATTTAGATAGGAATCCAATCCTAACCAATCTTAGCTCCATGTGGATTCGATCCCGACCATCTCGGATAAAAGCTGCTTCAGCCACTCTTGCCACTTTGTAGTGGTGTAGGGTTAGCCTCAATCAATGTCCCAGCTCCTTCAGATCAAATCGAGCCTTCTATTGCTGATGATGCCATTTTAGACTCTTCTTCTGCTCCACAATGAAAGTTTACTTATGAAGTTTGACTCTTTTTTTTGGGTGGAATATGTGGTATTACCCTGGTCCCATTTTGGGGGTTATGTTTTTGGTGATAGCAAGTCCCCATGTCTTTTTGGGACTTTTTTTAAAAATGACAACCCGTTTATGACTAAGTTCATACTTAGTTTCAACTATTATAAAGTTTTTGCTTTAACTTAATGCTGTTGAGTTTCTGTTTTACTCTTTTAATAATTTTGCCTTGTTTCTTTATAAGTTCAAGGTCTTATTTTAATATGTGGGTTTTTGCCTTACCCTTTTTACTTTTTTCATTTAAGAAATGCTCAATTAACTTCATGAATTTTTGAGTCAAACATGAATTATAAAAGAGGGCCCTTTTATATACGACACTTAATGAAGAAGACGTCTCAACTTCATAATGGTACGAACATACGAAAAAAGAAATAGGAACACACATGTTTCTTGAAATAACTTTGATAAAGTTTTCATTTGAACTGTGTCAAGTTTAAATTACATCTTACATGTATTTAAATATCTTCTACTATTCTTCCGTAACTGTTTTATTTACAACAAATTTGCAAAAAAGAAAGAAAATCCAAGGGTTTCTTTATATCCCGTGGTAAATACTGCCTTTAACCTAAACATCGTAAGTTTTTGAAATCTATATCCACGAGTGTACTCTTCATAGGTTTTTTTTATCAGGCTTGTGTTATTGGCTCGTGACTTTGCCCTGAACTTGATATTTTATGAGTAGACTTTTAGGCTTGACTTGAAATTTAATTGTGTTCAGTCTTCTTTGCCTTCCTTTATACATATATCAAATGAATATTACATAGTCCCCCAAGTGTTTGAGCTTTGAAGTATGAAATCTAAAGCACTTGATTATTCCTTCCATGCGGTCCGTTTCCTGAAAAGGAAAAACTTACGGGACTCGAAGGTATGAGTTTAGATGAAGACTGCTTAACCCATTTAAATTTTCATCAGAATATTTGTAACCCTAGACCGGGAATTATGTTCTTTCCACGTGTCTTTTAGGTCATAATTCATCATTTAGTGCGGGATAGATTTTTGCCTATCATCCAAAATCGTTAGTAAAATTTTAATAATTCAAAAATAAAAATTGTT
Organism: Nicotiana glauca; assembly: GCA_026770625.1. Taxonomy (NCBI): domain Eukaryota; kingdom Viridiplantae; phylum Streptophyta; class Magnoliopsida; order Solanales; family Solanaceae; genus Nicotiana; species Nicotiana glauca. The sequence continues at coordinate 47,745 of MU721004.1, forward strand.
AGTGAGGATACCTGCCCGTGGGTATTTCCTTTCCTTAAAAGTAGTATCTCTTTAGATGAACATCATTCCAATTTGAAAGTAGAATATAGCCATCCAATGTTTCAAGCTCATATGCTCCTTTACCTGCGATACCATGAATCTTATAAGGTCCTTCCCAAGTTGGACTTAACTTTCCTGCATTGGTTTCCCTCGTGGATTGTAAAACTTTCTTGAGTACGTATTCCCCAAACTTGAAGTATCTAAGACAAGCTTTCCGATTGTAATGCCGTTCCATAACTTGTTTTAGTGCTTCCATCCTTTTTAATGCAATTTCCCTCCTTTTTTCAAGTAAATCCAAGTTTACCCGCATCTCTTCTTCGTTCGATTCCTCAATAGCTTGAGTATATCTCGTACTTGGTTCCCCTATCTCGACTGGAATTAAGGCTTCAGCTTCGTATACAAGTGAAAATGGTGTTTCTCCCCTACTTGCTTTTGCTGTTATTCGGTAAGCCCATAAGACTCCAGGTAGTATCTCTGGCCAATTGCCTTTAGATTCTTCCAGTCTTTTCTTTAAGTTGTTGATAATGACTATTTGTTGATTCAACTTGTCCATTACCCACCGGATGATAAGGAATTGAAGTAATCCTTCTAATTCGCCAACTTTGAAAAAATTCTGTGATTTGTACCACCTATAAATTGTGGGCCGTTATCACATACGATTTCCTTCGGTGCCCCAAATCAGCATATGATGTTCCTCCAGATGAAGTCTTTGACCATTTTTTCTCGTACCTGTTTGAAAGATTTCGCTTATACCCACTTAGTAAAATAATCAGTGAGCATTAATAAAATCTTACCTTGCCTTTGGCTTGTGGTAGTGGACCTACGATATCCATCCTTCACTTCATAAAAAGTCATGGTGCAATCACTGGATGTAATAATTCAGCTGATCGATGCATGTTGTTACCATATCTTTGGCGCTTGTCACATTTTTCCACAAAAATTTTTGTGTCTTCTTCCATTTTTGGCCAATAATAGCCGGCTCTAATCATGGTTTTTACCAAAGATCTTTCTCCAACATGATTTTCACAATGTCCCTCGTGTATTTCTCTCATCATGTATTCTGTTTGAGAAGGCCTGAGACATCTTGCTAGAGGACCACCGAACATTTTTTGGTAAAGATTGCTTTGATTTAAACAGTAGCGAGCAGCTTTTTTGGAAAGTGCCTGAGCTTTTTTCTTATCCTCAAGAAGTATTCCATACTGCAAAAAATTGACAATTTCATTTCTCCAATCCCAAATTAAATTATTGTAATTTACCTCGTTGTTATCTTGATTTAGCATTGAATGAAACAAATGTATCATAGAAGCATTTTCTTCATTTGTTACTTCCGCGGCGGATGCGAGATTAGCTAAATCGCCAGCCTCGACATTTTTTTCTCTTGGTATATGCATGATTTTCCAAGTTTGGAATTGCCTGACTAAATCCCGTACCTTTTCCAAGTACTGTTGCATCCTTGCCTCCCTAGCTATATAAGTTCCCAACATTTAAAATACTATAAACTAAGAATCACTTTTGATTATTACCTATTCTATACCAATTTCTCATGCCAATTCTAAACCTGCAATCACAGCTTCATATTCTACCTCATTGTTAGTAATAGGATGACATTTTATGGCTTGTCGTATGATTTCTCCTGTAGGTGGTACCAAAATAATGCCTAGACCTGCTCCTTTTACATTCGATAAACCATCAGTAAATAATGTCCAAGTACCTGGGTTAGAGCCGTTAAATACCTGCAGTTGTTTTTCTACTTCTAGTTGTATCCCTTGACTAAAATCTGCCACAAAATCTGCTAAAACTTGTGACTTTATTGTAGTTCTTGGTTGATATGTTACGTCATATTCGCTTAGCTCTATAGCCCATTTGGCTAGTCTACCTGATAATTCTTGCTTATGTAGTATATTACGTAAGGGGTACACAGTTACTACAGAGATAGGATGACATTAAAAATAAGACCTTAACTTCCTAGATGTCATAATTAACGCAAGTGGAAGTTTTTCTAGATGAGGATACCGAGTCTCGGCATCTAATAATGACTTGCTAACATAATAAATCGAATATTGTTTACCTTGGTCCTCTTGAACTAACACAACACTTACCGCCACTTCTGAAACAGCAAGGTAGATGAGTAGTTTTTCCCCATCTTTTGGTTTTGCGAGCAATGGTGGATTTGACAAGTATACTATCAAAATTTTAAGCGCCTATTGACATTCTTCAGTCCATTCAAATTGATCTTGCTTTTTTAGGGCTGAAAAGAACTTGAAGCATTTTTCTGATGACTTGAAAATAAATCTTCCCAAAGCAGCTATTCTTCCTGTCAGTCTCCGTACTTCTTTTTTACTCGTCACTATATCCAGAATTTCCTCAATAGATTTAATCTGCGCGGGATTTGCTTCAATGCCACGATTAGAAATAAGAAATCCCAAGAACTTACATGACGAAACTCCAAACGCACATTTCTCAAGATTTAGTTTCATGTTAAATTTACGAAGAATCTGAAATGTATCAGACAAGTGTTGAATATGATCCGCTGCTTGTTGTGACTTGACCAGCATACCATCTATATAAACCTCCATGGTTTTCCCTAGATGTTCTTGAAACATTTTGGTCACCAGCCTTTGATATGTGGCTCCAGCATTCTTGAGACTGACTGGCATTACTTTATAACAGTAAGTCCCCCTGTCTATTATAAATGAAGTATTTTCTTCATCTATAGGATCCATTTTTATCTGATTATACCATGAATATTCATCTAAAAATCTTAATAATTCATGTCCTGCAGTAACACTAATTAGTTTATCTATGTGAGGTAATAGAAAAGAATCTTTAGGACAAGCTTTATTTAGGTCAGTATAATATACACAAACTCGCCACTTACTATTCTTTTTAGGTACTACTACAGTATTAGCTAACCAATTCGGATATTTACCTCACGGCTGGACCCAATTTTTAAATTTTTTTGCACCTCATCTTGAATAACCTGATTTTTGAAAGATCCTTGCTTTTATTTTTTTTGTTTGACATTTGAGTACAATGGATCTTCGTTTAATTTGTGGGTCATCACTTCCGGAGGTATACCTGTCATATCGGAATGGGACCGGGCAAAACAATCTACGTTAGTTTATAAAAATTCAGTCAACTTACCTTTCATTTCTTGGCTTAGACTGGTCCCGATGTAGGCTTTCCTTTCAGTCCAGGGTGCAAATAGTATAACAACTTCCAATTCCTCATTCGTTGTTTTGATTTTTTTATTTTCATCTGGTACTTTGGTGGTATTAGGCTCGAGTCTAGATCTGTTTGCCCATGCTTAGTTGAGGCTTGTGTTGCAGCATCCTCAACTGGGTTCTGTGATTGCTATTTTTCTTTGCTTTTTATGCTTGAATCTGCTACGGAATTAATACTCCAAGACGCTTGTTGGTCACCATGGATTTGCCGTATTCCTCATTGTGAAGGGAATTTGATAACTTGATGCAATAGATGGAACATCATCCATCTCATGAATCCATGGTCTACCAAGAATCATGTTATAAGCCATATCCATTTCTACCACTTGAAATTTGATGTCTTTGACTACTACTTTAGCGAATGTGGTGAGTATTATCTCGCCTTTTGTTATGATGCTCGAGTTGTCAGAACCGGACAATGTATGAACCTTGGGTATTAGCTTGCATCTCATTTACCACTCTTAATAGAATGATACCTGGATCAATCAAAACTCGTTTCACATTAATGGCATGTACAAGTAAAGATATTACCAGTACATCATTATGTGGGGTTAGCATGCCATCTGCATCTGCATCGTCAAATGTAATACTATCTTCTTCAAAAACCCGTCGAACTTGCTTCCCGTATGTAGCTTTTATTTTTGACACCTTCCTCGCTGCCATATATGTTACGCCATTGATCTCCTCTCGTCCACTTATGACATTAACCGTCCTTTTTGGTGAAGGGGGTTTTGGGGGCTTATGTCTATTTTTCATATATGCCTGCTTTCCCTTTTCACTAAATAATTCAGTAAAATATCCTTGTTTCAATAAATGTTCTACTTCACCTTGCATCAATCTATAATCCACCGTTTTATGATTGTGATAATTATGAAACTCGCACCAAAATCAAGATTTCGCTTGTTCGGGTTTGATCTCATTTCTTTTGGCCAGCGTACCGATCATGCCCCAAAATTGAAGGGTGCGACCGACGCTCAACCGAGCAAGCCTGACTGAGCAAGCTTATTAGATTTCATTCTACCCAAAATTAATTTATGAATAACAAGGAGATGAACTTCATAAATCCTACTTTATGAGCATTACATTGATAATTTTTATCTTTGTCTTTCATTAACAATTCAACCATACTAACCAAATTATTACAATTAATAGATACGAAGGTAACAATATGCCGGATAACAACATATCTAGTTCAAATTTTTAATACCCGACACCACCTACAATCTGTCTACAGAGACTCTAAATACAACTGAAGAGTAATATGAAAATGCCGACAACAAAGCTCCGGCTATACCTCAATATATAAAGTACATGATAAACAACGATACAAGACCCCGAAATAAAGTGGGTCTTACCAAGTCCGCTGAAGAAGCATCACTAGCTGCGACCTACACTGCCTGCTATAGAAATACCTACATCCATTTAAAAATGTAGCGCCACCAGTAAAAAGGGACGTTAGTGCCGTCGAATATCACTAGTATGTATAACTAAACACTATCTCATTAGAAAGAACAACCATACAAGAACAAAGAAATCATAAGGATTCAACAAAAGCTTCAAACAATCACCACATCATCAAATAAAAGAAATCACATAACTTTCACATAATTTCTATAGCTTTAGGTTGGTACATTTCATACTGTTGCACCATCATTCACAATACCACCACCTTCTTACGCGGAGTCCAATCTTGGCCCGATCAGCTAAGCCGTCTCATTTGAAACGTATGCCTCAATCACAATTTCATTCTCACTTTCCGGTTTCAATATCAGCATAATACCACCATGTGTGTAGCATGGCGTCTGATCACGACCCGATCAGCTAAGCCGTCTTACCAAGACGTTACCTTTTTTCCATTAATCATCTCACTTCAATTTTTGCTTCATATATATTAGTTCATCGGTACTTGGGGCCACAATTATCACACCATACTTGGCATTAGGCCACATTTCGTAACTAAGATTTCACATTATTCCCATTCTCAACATTAACCTTGCCATTTAAGATCATAGGCACATATAAGAGAAATTCAAGTTATAAGCATATAGAGGAATTCATCTAGTTCGGCATATTAATCACAATGTAACTTGGACTTGAAATTTAGGGATTTTAGCACGTAGTTCATGTTCTCCACACATCCTCAATTTTATAAAGAATAGCATATTAAACACATGGAGACGCACCTTCCACATACATTCTCAAAATATCAATTCATTTAATATAACAATTACTACATCAATCAAATTCCGACTTACAACATTTGCACGGACACCATGGAAGCTCAATTTCTAAGAAGAGGGGTTTTTAGCCATACGTACCTCAAAGAGCTTTTTCTTAAGTTTCTACAATCCATCGACACAATAACAATCTATAAGGAGATAGTGGGAATCGATTAATAATTAGGAAGATTACCCATGGTGTAACTCTCTTTGGTATTTCATCAAACACCTAACATGTGAAGTAGTCTACAAGGTCTGAAAATGGAAATTCCTTCCTCCTTCAGTCAATTTTAACAGGAACTACCCAAATTAGCTCTTTAATATCACATACTACAACTTAGTCCCACATGCATGACCTATTTCTAATCCCCGCAACATATTTGAACCCTTAACCTCTTACATAAAATCTTGGATGAAGGACTTACCCGGATGGAGGACAATCAAGTGGTTATCTTCCTTGATTCTTGAAAATTTGAGTAAGATTTAGGTGATTATGAAGCTAGGATCCTTCTCTGTCTTTCTCTCTCTATATGCTCTCAACTCTCTCTAAAATCAATATAAAATGACCCCAAATGAAGCCCCAAAGACTATATATTAAAATGGGGTCGGGTCATAAAAATAGAAAAAATAAGTCTCCGAAATCGGGTGTGCGGTCGCATAATGGACCGCAAAAACAAGAATGTAGGTAGCAAAATGCATCGTGGAACTGGTGCCCAAAATTGAGCTACACTGGTCCAGTTTGCGACCCGATTTGCGATCACAGATCAATTATGCGGACCGCATAACGGTTTTGCGATCGCAGAACTGACACATGATCACATTTTTTTCAGCCTTTGGTAATTTGATCATAACTTTGTATAGAAATGTCCAAATGACGAGCGGTTTGAAGCGTTGGAAACTAGACTTAAAGAACTTTTATATGATAGGTTTTTAACCATATAAAATCTTATATATATATATATTTATATATTCTCATTCAAAGTGTGGACTTATGCAAACTCATTTAGAATTTTAGCATATTTTGAAATTATCCAATTTGACTTAGACTTAGGCCCCTTCTTGGACCCCACACTACTTATAGTACGATTTATACACTTAATTACCAAATCCAATTGATGCCCATTATGTTAATAGCACATAAAATATTATAATTAGCCTACCTGGCACAACGAAATCCTAAATTACTTAGCGAAATTTTTCGGGGCCTTACAGTACCTTGTCTCCCATGCTCCTTAAAACAGCCACCAACTCGGATGTGCTAACATTAAAACTGTAACAGCCGATCTTTGCCTTCGAGATTTTGTCATCATCTCGCGTGTTTCGTTTTCTTCTGAACCTTGATGATGAACCTGACTCTCTATCTCTTGATCTATGATAGTACCTTGGGTTTTCCTGGTTTGAACGTGAGTCTTTTCATGCTGGTCCCATGTAAGGCTTGTACCTTTTTTTACCGGACTTTTTTTCAATTTCAGCTCCCCGTGAACTTACCCTTTCTCCCGTTCGAGATTGAGTGATGGTATCTTCTTCTATTCGCAGCTTCGTGCTGTATCTGTTATAAACATCATTCCAAGTTGCTTCTGGAAATTCTCGTAAACTTTCCTTAAGTCTCCTCGTGGCTTCTGAACTTTTTTTTATTTAGATTGTTGGCAAAGGCCATAGCTGCCCAGTTATCTGGTACACGTGGCAACATCATCCTCTCACACTAGGATCTGTCTACGAATTCCCTGAGCAGCTCCGTATCTCCTTGCTTTATTTTGAAAATGTCCTCCATTCTTTTCTCAACTTTTTGAGCTCCCAAGTGTGCTTTGATGAATGAATCTATAAGTAGCAAAATAATCTATAGAAATTTTGGGTAAAAGGAGAATACCATGTTAATGCTCCCTTAGTGAGTGTTTCTCCGAATTTTTTGACCACTATTGATTCAATTTCTTTCTTGGTGAAGTCGTTGCCTTTTACACCGATTGTGAATGCAGTTACGTGATCCCATGGATCAGTTGTTCCATCATATTTCAGAATATCGGGCATCTTGAATTTCTTCGGCATTGGTGGAGGAGCAGTACTTGACTTCCAAGGTTGTTGTGAGTATTTGTCCATATCTCTTTCCCTTGATTACAAGCGACACTCCAGGTATTTGCCCTATGCGGTTGCTTTGCTCCTTGAACTGTTTCTACAAAGTTAGTACTAAATTTTGTAAATCAGAATTAACTGGGTTACCTGACCCTCCATCACGAGATTCGCTAGGAGTTCCTTTACTGCCCGAGTTAATGAGTCCCGAGCGAGGATTTTCTAAGGTGTTGTTGTTTTGAGTTGTTGTTGGCGGCACAACTGGCAGCTGGTTAACGAAGTCCTCAAGTGCATTGCTGACCTGTTGAGCGATTAAATTTTTCAAAGCTTCATTAATAGCCTCATCATTTTCAAACTGATCATTCACATTTGACCGAGGGCCATCAGGAGTTCCTTCTCGAGATTATCGAGGAGAATTTCATGGAGAAGGGATTGGAGTTCCTTCGCCTTGCTGATTCTCTTGGTGTGGATGGTCTCCTTGATTGTTGTCATTGACAATTTGATGAAAAAGTCGATTTAGAAAGTAATAGATTATCAAATTCCCGGTAACGGGACCAATTTGTTTAACCAGAAAATAGAAAATTCGGTCAAAGCTTAATTTTTAGAAGAACTCGGGTTACTAATAATCAAATTTGGAACAAACAAGAAGAATTGATATTAACCGATAGCTGAGTAAAAGAAAACAAAGCAAATCAGTGTATTCCAATAGTATTCTCCCCTCTTACAAATGTTTATTCCTCTCCTTTTATAGCTATTTCTAAGTAATATATTTTTTTCCTCTCATAACAGAGCCATTATGAGTAATTAATGTCATTAATGCAACGTTATAATTAGCAATCGTAACTGTTTCGTGAAGATTCTACAATATTTTCCATCATTGGGGCTCAATAATTACGGATAATATGTATCTTTACTTTTTGCTAAATACGTTCATTCCTCCGATGCCTCTTCAAATTACCAAGAGGTCCGAGTAACCGTTCCTTCCTGTTTTCTTGAATCTCTGCCCGCACCTGTTAAAGCTCGTGTCTCTTCAGCTATCCTTTGTCAGTTGTTATTCTTTTATTGATCCACGTGTCTTGACATATCAACACATAATTAATTCAATATGTTAACTTGATTTTTTCCAATACATTTAGTTTAAGTGATTGGATGAGCGGATATTTGAGTTAATTCTTTTTTTCATTGACCAAAAAAGCTTTATAACAAAGATAAAATTATTATAACTGGATTTTCAATTTCTTTGAAAATGAAAAATTAACAATAAGTTTTTGTGGCAAGTATTTGTATAATAATATTTTTGTGTAATGAAAAAAGTAATATAAATATCATCTTTAACTTTGATTCGGCGAAAAATCAGAAGTAAAATTGACATTGTAGCTAAAGTTACTTTTGATATATTTAGGTTTGAAAGCAAATTTGAGTTTCCTCTATGAAATGATAAAAGTGTAGTATATTTGTATTAGAAAAAAATAAACTCGCAACATGGATCTATGCCACAACGATAGATCTCATGAGAGTTAAAGCGAAAAAGAAGAATGATGCATTTAGAAGACAAAAGCAACACCCTCGGGATTATTAGTGGGGACATCGTGCCTGTTAGCCCCTATGTTGATTGCAATAGAACAATCAGGAGACTGATAATTAATATTATTAATTATTTAGAATAAGGAAAGGATCAGTCGAATTCCATATCATATGTGATTTACTACCATTATCTCAACCGTTATAAATCAATCATGTAGTGGGCAATTAATACGACAAATAATAATAACAGGCAGGAGTTAAACAAGACAGATATTTACAAATAGTAGTACTATTTAGACACCCTTTCCATGACTTGCAATTTGTATTCCATTCAAAATTCTACTGAGTCATACTGTTAATTACAAGACTCTCTTACTATTCTTTATTGTTAGTGTTGGGATATACTATTAACCATGCGGTTTAGACATAGTATTATATTTTATTCTTTATGGTATAATTATTTATTTAATTTATTCAATTCAATAAAGTACTATTTTAAATAGATCATTTGTTACATGTGTGTCTTTTTAGTTATGTAGTAGACACTTTAGTGTATGGAGTTGTCACGGCCCTAAATCCAGGCTCGATCGTGATGACGCCTCTCGTGAAGACAAGGCCAACCGACACATTCCCATTTCATTGTTAAACAATTAAAATAATAAGTATTAAGTCTTAAACATGATAAAATCCCAAATTAAGCAGTGAACAGTACAATTTGCGAAAAACAAACCTAACACAACACAAAACCAGGATGTTACCAGTCATGAGGATCTATCAATTTAATACAAGTATGAAGAGTCTACAAAGCTACTACAGAATCACTAATAAGGGAAAGTAAATGAGATAAAGGGGCGAGAAACACGGGCTGCGGATGCCGAGCAGCTACCTCGTGAACTTCGAAATCTGCCGGGAGCTCTCAACCCTCGCAAGCAGGATCGGCAATGCCTAAATCTGCACACGAGGTGCAGGGAGTAAAGTGAGTACTTCAACTCAGTGAGTAATAATCTTAAATAAAGGCTGAGAAGTAAGAAATCACGTAAGACACATAACAGGCTATAAGGAAACAATAAAAGCCAGTAGAAACAGTGAAGCAGTAAAGAGGTGTAAAGCCGCTAAGTTCAATTTAAACTTCATAAAAGTGCCTTTTTAACTATTAAGTAAGTAAATGACATGCAAATAGGAAAGATAAACACATAAAGGATCGCCCCTCGGGCACAATGTCAAAAAATCCGCCCCTCGGATAATATCTCAGAATAATTCCAGCCCCTCGGGCTATATCTCACATCATAATGGGTACCCGCGCTCACTGGGGGTGTGCAGACTCTTGGAAGTTCCCCTTGCGGCCCAAGCGCAATATCAAGCCATCTCGTGGCATCATCACTAGGCTCTCGGCCTCATATCAACAGGCCACCTTGTGGAGTACAAATCTCAGGCCCTCGACCTCATAATCATAATCAGTGTATCGCTGCTGCAATATGCAGTCCGACTCAAAAGTATCCTCACAACACATGCCTTTGGCCTTACTCAGTCAGAATCTTATAAGCCACTCGGGCAACAGTAAAACATGATGCTCAACCTAAAATATCATTTAATGTGTTAAAACAAAGTAAACATCTTTGAGTTATGAAAAATAGTACAATATAGCATGACTGAGTTCAAGTATAAAATTAAAACAGTGAGGAAATATCAGGAAAAGTCCCCTAAGGGTTCAAATAGTTGGCACAAGGCCCAAATATGGAATTCAGCCCAAAACATGATGATAGCAAATTTTTTTTAGTCAAATACGCGGTAAAACAATCATTCGGGATGTGCTAAGTCACAATTCCCAATAGTGCACGACCCCACGCTCGTCATCCAGCGTGTGCGTCACCTTAATATAGCACAACGATGTGCAAATCCAGGGTTTCATACCCTCAGGACAGTTTTTACAATTATTACTCACCTCGAGCCAGTCCAAACTCTATCCCGCATTTGCCTTCACTAATCGAACTCCGGATGCTACAAGTCCAGCCACAATCAATACATAACCATTAAAATGCTAAGGGAACAAAGCCCACTCAAAAATATCCAGTTTACATCAAAAATCCCGAAATTGCTCAAACCTGGCCCCGGGGCCCACCTCTCAGAATCCGATAAAAATCACATCAATAAAATTCTCTTTCACTCACGAGTCTACCCATATTAAATTCATCAAAATTCGACCTCAATTGCCCATTCAAATCCCCAAAAGAATTCTCAAACTTTTCTTCCATTTTTCCATAATTTTCACTCTAATTTCTCAAATTAAATAATAAAATTCAAGGCCAAATCATGGAATTAAACCAAATATGAGTGAAAAATACTTACCCCAATAGCTCCATTGAAAATCTCCTCAAATTCCACTTTCTCTCAAGCTCTCCAATATTTTTTCATGAAATTGGACTTAAACCCTCATTTTCAAAATATAATCTGACTGCCCAGGCATTCCTTCATCGCGAACGCGGCATAACCCTCGCGTTTGAGAAGCACACCGCTTCACAGAGCAAAAATTCCTTCTACTCGAACGCCAATAAACTTCTCGTGAATGCGATGCACATCAAACTTAACAAGTCGCGAACGCAACCTCTACTATGCAAACGCGTAGAACAAAGGCATTGGGGACCAAGCAAGCCCCCTTCCTCTATGCGAACACGACATGAGACTCGCGAACGCGATGACCATAGACCACATACCTTCGAGATCACGGAACTATCTTCGCGAACGCGAAGGCCAACTCCACAGCCTCATACCTTAACCCTTCACGAATGCGGGACATGCATCGCGAACGCGAAGGTCAAAAACCTGCAACAGAAATTCTGTAATTTTTCACAACATAAAATGGTCTGATTGACCCCCCGAAACTCACCTGAGGCCTTCGGGACCTCAACCAAGCATGCCAACATATCCCATAACATAATTCAAACTTTTTCCAACCTCCAGAATGCTCAATACAACATTAAAACACCAAATTGGCATCTAATTCATGCTTAAGAATTCCAAAATCTTCTAAATTATACTTTTGATAAAATACCCAGCCAAACCACATTTGAATGACCTAAAATTTTGCACACACACCCCAAATGACACCACGGAACTACTGAAACTTCTGGAATTCCATTACTACCCCTATTTCAAAATCTCACCTATCAACCGAAAAATACCAAAATCTCAATTTTGCTAATTCAAGCCTAAACCTTCCACAGACCTCCAAAATGCATTTCGATCACGCTCCTAAGTCCCAAATCACCTAACGGAGCTTACCAAATCATAAAAATTCCAATCTGAGATTATATACAAGCAAGTCAAAACTTGTCAAACCTTTCAAATTTCAAGCTTCAAACTGAGAAATGTTCTTCCAAACTCATTCCGATTACCTTGAAAACCAAAACCAACGATTTACATAAGTAATAATACATCACACAGGGAAAGTCATGCATGAGAACTGGTGAGCAAAGTGCAACAGCTCAAAACAAACGGTTGAGTCATTACATCCTCCCCCACTTAAACATACGTTCGTCCTCGAACGCGCCCAGAGTTGTTCCGAAAACCATCACGTAACGACCCGATCGATAGTTTTGAGCCCTAATGCATCGTTCAGTAGCCTGAGGCTGCGATCAGATTCATTTCAGGTGTTATCACTTGTACGCCTGGTCGGAATTTGGATTTCGGGAAATTCGAAGTTGGTTTGGGAAGAGAATTCTCATTTCAGAAGCTTAAGTTGAAAGAAATAACTTGGATTGGAATTTTGAGTAAACGGCTTCGAAATCAGGATCTAAAAGTTCCAGTAGGTTCATATGATGATTTCGAACTTGGGCGTATGCTCGGTTCGGGTTTTGGATAACCCGGGAGCGTTTTGACGCCTATTGTGTAAGTTAACATTTTAGAAAATTTTTTATAAGTTTGGCTTGAAGTGCATTTTAGTGTTATCGATGTCCATTTGGGATTCTGAGTTTATGAATAGTTCTGTATGGTGATTATGGAGTTGGGAGCGCGATCGGAAGTGAATTCGGAGGTCCATAGGTTATTTTGGAGTAATTTGGCTAAAGATAGAATTTGAAGGTTTCTGGGAAGTTTGACCGAGAGTTGACTTTTTAATATTGGGGTCAGATTCCGATTCCAGAAGTTAGAGTAGGTCCATAATGGAGAATATGACTTGTGTGCAAAATTTGAGGTCAATCGGATGTGATTTAATAGGTTTAAACATCGAAAATAGAAGTTTGAAATTTTAAAGTTCATTAAGCTTGAATCAGAGTGCGATTTATGGTTTTTGTCACGACCCTAGTTCACCAATTGTGAACAAGTCATGACGGCACCTAGTCTTCATGACCAGGTAAGCCTAACACATTGCGGAAGTAACAACATTTGCGAAATTTGTAATCAAAAGCTAAATAACATGAGTAATGTATACAGTTGCTGCCTGGCACATACACTTTAATACTTTAAATTGTGAAACCATCCCAAAGACCCGGAAACCCACGGGCAACATAGGCTAAGAATAATACATAACACTGCTCTAATCATCCGGAAAGTCTATAACAAGGAAGAACATAATATCATCTAGCTAACTAAGGGGTAGAATGAGAGGGAGACTCTTCGGTCTGCGGACGCGGCAGATATACCTCAAGTCTCCGAAATGCTCCCTGCAGCTACTGATAATGCGCCTGCATAGAGGTACTTGGATCTGCACATGGAAAAAACATTCGCAAAAGAGGCGTGAGTACACCATAGCGGTACTCAGTAAGTGCCAAGCCTAACCTCGGTTGGGTAGTGACGAGGAAAGGTCAGGGCCCTACTGAGGCAAAAATAATATAGCAGCAAAATATTAACAGTGTAGAAATCCGACGAAACTAATGAACGCAGCAGTGTAATGAGACAACTCAATGAAATAATAATACTACAAAGACAGAACAGAAACGCAGAGTAAACACAGATAAATTGCAACAAGAATGCCAACGAGGGTCTCCCAGGATACCGTCCTGTAGCCCTTTCCTCAACTGTCCAATGGATCTCTCGGGATACCGTCCCGTCGTCCAA
>MU721004.1:62382-110762 GCA_026770625.1 Nicotiana glauca
TATTCAGAAATTGAAGTACAACAATACAAGGCAACAAATAATACTGGCCTAACATGCTCCACGTAATCACAGTTAAGGCAATTTAAGCAATTTGGCAATCTGGATCAATTAGACAAGCTCTTCTACACTAGCACATGCTATAATAGCAAGTAGGATAAAGCAAATATGAAAGAAAATCCAATTCAAGTATGTAAGTAAAAATTCGGGTTTCAACAANCGATGCCTTTGCCACGAGTATCCGAATCCAAATGGACCAAATCTATTCAATACAATTATATATCGTAAATAATATTGTAAACAACTGATTCCACTATTAAAATTAAAGCTAGGACGCGAAAATAGGTAAAATGACCAAAATGCCCCTCCAGCCAATGTCTCAGAATCAAATAATTTTCACATTTTTAGAACCCTCGTACTCTCACGAGTCTAACCATATAAAAATCTCCCAAATCGGAGGTCAAATGCCCACTCAAAATCACATAATTAAGTCTAAGAAGTTTCACCCATTTTTTCCAATTTTTGACCTTGAATTTGAATTCTAATGTTTGATTTAACTAGGAAATGATGAAATATAACTCGAAAGGATTAAAGCAACGTTACCCAATAATATTCTCTTCAAAATCCACTCAAAATCGCCTTCCCCAAGCTCTCAATTGATTTTTCCAACTTTGAAATAAACCCTCGAATTTTCCCCTTTTCAGAACAGTGGTTTCCGCTTTTGCGGCCCAGGGACCGCTCCTGCGGTCCCGCTTTTGCGGAAGAATCAACCACTTTTGCGGTTCAACTAATGAGACCAAAGTCTATTTTTGCGGACCAGTAACTGTATTTGCGGTTCCGCTTATGCGGAAAGGAGACCGCTTATGCGGTTCTCCTGGGATGGGGCCAATCCCGCTTATGCGGTGACAAAGCCGCTTATGCGGCGCCGCTTCTGCGGTTCCTAAGCCGCAGAAGCGGAAATACCAAAAGAATTCATATCAGCTGCAACAAAACTTAGAAATTTGCCCCGTTAGCCATCCGTAATCATCCCGAGGCCCCTGGGACCTCAACTAAAAGCATCAATACCACCTGATACCTTATTCGAACTTGTAACAATCTTCAAAATATCTCAAACAATACCGTAAACCTGATTAAATCAAGGATTCAAGCCTAATAACTTCAAATTCATCCAAAATACGCTTTCGATCAAAAACCTAACCCAACCTCATCCGAACGACCTGAAATTTTGCACACACATCCCAAATGAGATGACGGAGCTACAACAACTTCCGGAATTCAAATCCGACCCTCGGATCAAACTCACTATCGGACCGGAAACTTCAAAAATTCAAACTTCGGCATTTCAAGCATAAATGAGCTACGGACCTCCAAATTACATTTCGAACACGCTCCCAACCCCGAAATCACCTAACGGAGCTAACGGAATCATCAGATTTCCATTTCGAGGTCGTCTTCACACTGTTCTGACTACGGACCATTTTCTAACTCTCGAGCTCTCATTTAGGGACTAAGTGTCCCAATACACTCCAAATCCTAATACCGAACGTCCCGGCATACCAAAATAGCAGAAATAAGCTAAGGGAAAGCAGTTAATGGGGGATCGGGGCATAAATTCCAAAAACGACCGGTCGGGTCGTTACAGTTTTAACATTGTTTGACATGATTTGAGGCTTCAAGCAGGTCCGTGTTATGTTATGGGACCGGGGTGTGTGATTGGACAGGGTCCCGGGGGCCTTGTGTGTGTTTCGGGTTGTATTGCACTCTTATTTGATGTTTCAACGTTATTTTCTTTGGGAATAAAGGGGTACCACATTAAGCAAATGAGATCCAAATTCAGTTTGTATTAAACCGTTATATCTGTATCGTAATTACAGAGTCATAGCAAAAAGAATCATCAAATTTGGACATCGTATGAGGAAGTTATGCTCATTTTTGTGTCGGGAAAAACTGCTCCTTCTGGTATGGTCGCAATCATCACAATTGCGAACTTTTTGTCACAAATGCGACCCTTTCCAGCCCTTCTTTGTTCACAATTGCGAAGGCTTTCTTCGCTTTTGCAAGGGTTCGCAATTGCGAACCCTGGACCCAAAATGCGACATCTACAGCTTGATTTTAGTTGTGTAACTCGAGTTTTTGCTTCATTTTATCATATTTTGAACCCTAGGTCTGAGAGTGGGCGATTTTGAGAGTGAATTTTCGTATTAAATCATTGGGTAAGTTCCTCTAATTAATTTTTAATTATATTTTATGATTATACCTTACATTTAATATCAAAATTCATGAGAATCTAAAGGAAATTTTGGGGTTTTAAAGAAAAACTTAGAAATTGAGATTTTTGGATTTTGACCACGATTTTGGGCATGGAGTTGAGAATAAATTATATATTTGAGTTTGTAAGGTCATGGGTAAACTTTATCTTCGGAAAATTTTGGAATCCGGGCATGTGGGCCCGAGGGCAATTTTGTCAACTTTTCGTTCGGGGTTAGAAATTGTTATAAATTGGACTATAATGAGTAATTGAACATATATTAATGCGTTTATATAATTATTGGCTAGTTTTAGAGCATTTTTGCATCAATTTGAGTCTTTGAAAGGGCGTGGAATGCCAGTTATGGAACTTCAGAGCGAGGTGAGTCTCCTTTCAAACCTTGTAAGAGGAAATTGTCCACATATGTGAGTTAATTGGTTATGTGCTCCTATTTGTGGGGGCTACGTACGCACGAGGTGACCATTTTTTCTCGTACCTGTTTGAAAGCTCTCGCTTCTACCCACTTAGTAAAATAATCAGTGAGCATTAATAAAATCTTACCTTCCCTTTGGCTTGTGGTAGTGGACCTACGATATCCATAATCCACTTCATAAAAGGTCATGGTGTAATCACTGGATGTAATAATTCAGCTGGTCGATGCATGTTGTTACCATATCTTTGGCGCTTGTCACATTTTTCCACAAAATTTTTCGTGTCTTCTTCCATTTTTGGGCAATAATAGCCGGCTATAATCATGGTTTTTACCAAAGATCTTTCTCCAGCATGATTTCCACAATGTCCCTCGTGTATTTCTCTCATCACGTATTCTGTTTGAGAAGGCCCGAGATATCTTGCTAGAGGACCACCGAACATCTTTTGGTAAAGATTGCTTTGATTTAAACAGTAGCGAGCAGCTTTTTTGCAAAGTGCCTGAGCTTTTTTCTTATCCTCAAGAAGTATTCCATACTGCAAAAAATTGACAATTTCATTTCTCCAATCCCAAGTTAAATTATTGTAATTTACCTCATTGTTATCTTGATCTAGCATTGAATGAAACAAATGTATCACGGAAGCATTTTCTTCATTTGTTACTTCCGCGACGGATGCGAGATTAGCTAAATCGCCAGCCTCGACATTTTCTTCTCTTGGTATATGCATGACTTTCCAAGTTTGGAATTGCCTGACTAAATCCCGTGCCTTTTCCAAGTACTGTTGCATCCCTTCCTCCTTAGCTATATAAGTCCCCGACATTTGGTTAACTATAAACTATGAATCACTTTTGATTACTACCTATTCTATATCGAGTTCTCATGCCAATTCTAAACCTGCAATCACAGCTTTATATTCTACCTCATTGTTAGTAATAGGATGACATTTTATGTCTTGTCGTATGATTTCTCCTGTAGGTGGTGCCAAGACAATGCCTAGACCTGCTCCTTTTACATTCGATAAACCATCAGTAAATAAGGTCCAAGTACCTGGATTAGAGCCGTTAAATACCTGTAGTTTTTTTTCTACTTCTAATTGTATCCCTTGACTAAAATCTGCCACAAAATCTACTAAAACTTGTGACTTTATTGCAGTTCTTGGTTGATATGTTATGTCATATTCGCTTAGCTCTATAGCCCATTTGGCTAGTCTACCTGATAATTCTTGCTTATGTAGTATATTACGATGGGTACACAATTACTACAGAGATAGGATGACATTGCAAATAAGACCTTAACTTCCTATATGTCATAATTAACGCAAGTGCAAGTTTTTCTAGATGAGGATACCGAGTCTCAGCATCTAATAGTGACTTGCTAACATAATAAATTGGATATTGTTAACCTTGGTCCTCTCGAACTAACACAACACTTACCGCCACTTCTGAAACAACAAGGTAGATGAGTAGTTTCTCTCCATCTTTTGGTTTTGCGAGCAATGGTGGATTTGACAAGTATACTTTAAAAATTTTAAGCGCCTATTGACATTCTTCAGTCCATTCAAATTGATCTTGCTTTTTTAGGGCTGAAAAGAACTTGAAGCATTTTTCTGATGACTTGGAAATAAATCTTCCCAAGGCAGCTATTCTTCCTGTCAGTCTCTGTACTTCTTTTTTATTCGTCACTATATCCGGAATTTCCTCAATAGATTTAATCTGTACGGGATTTGCTTCAATACCACGGTTAGAAATAAGAAATCCCAAGAACTTACCTGACGAAACTCCAAACGCACATTTCTCAAGATTTAGTTTCATGTTAAATTTACGAAGAATTTGAAATGTATCAGACAAATGTTGAATATGATCCGCTGCTTGTTATGACTTGACCATCATATCATCTATATAAACCTCCATGGTTTTCCCTAGATGTTCTTGAAACATTTTGGTCACCAGCCTTTGATATGTGGCTCCAACATTCTTGAGACCGAATGACATTACTTTATAACAGTAAGTGCCCCTGTCTATTATAAATGAAGTATTTTCTTCATCTGTAGGATCCATTTTTATCTCATTATACCCTGAATATGCATCTAAAAATCGTAATAATTCATGTCCTGCAGTAACATTAATTAGTTTATCTATGTGCGGTAATGGAAAAGAATTTTTAGGACAAGCTTTATTTAGGTCGGTATAATATACACAAACTCACCACTTACCATTCTTTTTAGGTACTACTACAATATTAGCTAACCAATTCGGATATTTACCTCACGGATGGACCCAATTTTTAAACTTTTTTGAACCTCATCTTGAATCACCTGATTTTTGAAAGATCCTTGCTTTTATTTTTTTTGTTTGACAGGTGAGTATGATGGATCTTCGTTTTATTTGTGGTTCATCACTTTCGGAGGTATACCTGTCATATCGGAATGGGACCAGGCAAAACAATCTACGTTAGTTTATATAAATTCAGTCAACTTACCTTTCATCTGGTACTTGGGTGTTATTAGGTTCGAGTCTACATCTGTTCGCCCATGCTTAGTTGAGGCTTGTGTTGCAGCATCCTCAACTGGTTTCTGTGATTGCTATTTTTCTTCGCTTTTTACACTTGAATCTGCTACGGAATTAATGCTCCGAGACGCTTGTTGGTCACCATGGATTTGCCGTATTCCCCATTGTGAAGGGAATTTGATAACTTGATGCAAAGTCGATGGAACATCATCCATCTCATGAATCCATGGTCTACCAAGAATCATGTTATAAGCCATATCCATTTCTAACACTTGAAATTTGATGTCTTTGAACATTACTTCAGCGAATGTGGTGAGTATTATCTCGCCTTTTGTTATGACGCTCGAGTTGTCAAAACCGGACAATGTATGAACCTTGGGTATTAGCTTGCATCTCATTTACCACTCTTAACAGAATGATATTCACGGAACTACCTGGATCAATCAAAACTCGTTTCACATTTGTGGCATGTACAAGTAAAGATATTACCAGTACATCATTATGTGGGGTTAGCACGCCATCTGCATCTGCATCATCAAATGTAACACTATCTTCTTCCAAACCCCGTCGAACTTGCTTCCCGTCTGTAACTGTTATTTTTGACACCTTGCTCGCTGCCATATATGTTATGCCATTGATCTCCTCTCCTCCACTTATGACATTAACCGTCCTTTTTGGTGAAGGGGGTTTTGAGGGCTCATGTCTATTTTTCATATATGTCTTCTTTCCCTTTTCACTAAATAATTCAGTAAAATATCCTTGTTTTAATAAATGTTCTACTTCACCTTGCATCAATCTATAATCCGCCATTTTGTGACTGTGATAATTATGAAACTCGCACCAAAATCAAGATTTCACTTGTTCGGGTTTGATCTCATTTCTTTTGGCCAGCGTACCTATCATGCCCCAAAACTGAAGGGCGCGACCGGCGCTCAACCGGGCAAGCCCGACTGAGCAAGCCTATTAGGTTTCATTCTACCCAAAATTAATTTATGAATAACAAGGAGATGAACTTCATAAATCCTACTTTATGAGCATTACATTGATAATTTTTATCTTTGTCTTTCATTAACAATTCAACCATACTAACCAAATTATTACAATTAATAGATACGACGGTAACATTATGCCAAATAACAACATATCTAGTTCAAATTTTTAATACCCGACACCACCTACAATCTGTCTACAGAGCCTCTAAATACAACTGAAGAGTAATATGAAAATGCCGACAACAAAGCTCCGGCTATACCTCAAAATATAAAGCACATGATAATCAACGATACAAGACCCCGAAATAAAGCGGGTCTTACCAAGTCCGCTGAAGAAGCATCACTAGCTGCGACCTACACTGCCTGCTATAGAAATACCTATATCCATTTAAAGATGTAGCGCCACCAGTAAAAAGGGACGTTAGTGCCGTCGAATATCACTAGTATGTATAACTAAACACTATTCCATTAGAAAGAACAACCATACAAGAACAAAAAATCATAAGGATTCAACAAAAGCTTCAAACAATCACCACATCATCAAATAAAAGAAATCACATAGCTTTCACATAATTTCTATAGCTTTAGGTTGGTACATTTCATACTGTTGCACCATCATTCACAATACTACCGCCTTCTTGCGTGGAGTCCGATCTTGGCCCGATCGGCTAAGCCGTCTCATTTGAAATGTATGCCTCAATCACAATTTCATTCTCACTTTCCAGTTTCTATATCATCACAATACCACCATGTGTGTAGCATGGAATCTGATCACGGTCAGATCGGCTAAGCCGTCTTACCAAGGTGTTACCCTTTTTCCATTAATCATCTCTCTTCAATTTTTGATTCATATATATTAGTTCATTGGTACTTGGGGCCACAATTATCACACCATACTTGGCATTAGGCCACATTTCGTAACTAACCTTTCACATTATTCCCATTCTCAAGATTAACCTTGCCATTTAAGATCATAGGCACATATAAGAGAAATTCAAGTTATAAGCATAGAGAGGAATTCATCTAGTTCGGCATATTAATCACAATGTAACTTGAACTTGAAATTTAGGCATTTTAGCACGTAGTTCATGTTC
The DNA here is from genome assembly GCA_026770625.1 of Nicotiana glauca. NCBI lineage: Eukaryota > Viridiplantae > Streptophyta > Magnoliopsida > Solanales > Solanaceae > Nicotiana > Nicotiana glauca. The sequence continues at coordinate 69,652 of MU721004.1, forward strand.
TCCACACATCCTCAATTTTACAAAGAATAGCATATTAAACATATGGAGACGCACCTTCCACATACATTCTCAAAATATCAATTCATTTAATATAACAAGTACTACATCAATCAAATTTGGACTTACAACATTTGCACGGACACCATGGAAGCTCAATTTCTAAGAAGAGGGGGTTTTAGCCATACATACCTCAAAGAGCTTTTCCTTAAGTTTCTACAATCCACCGACACCTCTAGCAATAACAATCTATAAGGAGATAGTGGGAATCGATTAATAATTAGGAAGATTACCCATGGTGTAACTCTCTTTGGTATTTCATCAAACACCTAACATGTGAAGTAGTCTACAAGGTCTGAAAATGGAAATTCCTTCCTCCTTCAGTCAATTTTAACAGGAACTACCCAACTTAGTTCTTTAATATCATATACTACTTAGTCCCACATGCATGACCTATTTCTAATCCCCGCAACATATTTGAACCCTTAACCTCTTACATAAAATCTTGGATGAAGGACTTACCCGGATGGAGGACAATCAAGTGGTTATCTTCCTTGATTCTTGAAAACTTGAGTAAGATTTAGGTGATTATGAAGCTAGGATCCTTCTCTATCTATATGCTCTCAACTCTCTCTAAAATCAATAGAAAATGACCCCAAATGAAGCCCCAAAGCCTATATTAAAATGGGGCCGGGTCATAAAAATAGGAAAAATAAGTCTCCGAAATCGGGTCTGCGGTCGCATAATGGACCGCAAAAACAAGAATGTGGGTAGCAAAATGCATCGAGGAACTGGTGCCCAAAATTGAGCTACACTGGTCCAGTTTGCGACCCGATTTGCGATTACAGATCAATTATGCGGACCGCATAATGGTTTTGCGATCGCAGAACTGACACATGATCACATTTTTTCAACCTTTGGTAATTTGATCATAACTTTGTGTAGAAATGTCCAAATGACGAGCGGTTTGAATCGTTGGAAACTACACTCAAAGACCTTTCATATGATAGGTTTTTAATCATATAAAATCTTATATATATTTATATATTCTCGTTCAAAGTGTGGACTTGTGCAAACTCATTTGGAATTTTAGCATATTTTGAAATTTTCCGATTTGACTTAGACTTAGGCCCCTTCTTGGACCCCACATTACTTATAATACGATTTATACACTTATTTACCAAATCCAATTGATGCCCATCATGTTAATAGCACATAAAAATATTATAATTAGCCTACCTCGCACAACGAAATCCTAAATTACTAAGCGAAATTTTTCGAGGCCTTACAGTACCTTGTCTCCCATGCTCCTTAAAACAGCCACCAACTCGGCTGTGCTAAAATTAAAACTATAACCACCGATATTTGACTTCGAGATTTTGTCATCATCTCGCGCGTTTCATTCTTTTCTGAACCTTGATGATGAACCTGACTCTCTATCTCTTGATCTATGATAGTACCTTGGGTTTTCCTGTTTTGAACGTGAGTCTCTTCATGCTGGTCCCATGTAAGGCTTGTACCTTTTTTTACCGGACTTTTTTTTCAGTTTCAGCTCCCCGTGAACTTACCCTTTCTTCCGTTCGAGATTGAATGATGGTATCTTCTTCTATTCGCAACATCATCCTCTCACACTTGTATCTATCTACGAATTCCCTGAGCAGCTCCGTATCTCCTTGCTTTATTTTGAAAATGTCATCCATTCTTTTTTCAACTTTTTGAGCTCCCGAGTGTGCTTTGATGAATGAATCTATAAGTTCAGCAAAAGAATCTATAGAATTTTTGGGTAAAAGGAGAATACCATGTTAATGCTCCCTTAGTGAGTGTTTCTTTGAATTTTTTGACCAATATTGATTCAATTTCTTTCTTGGTGAAGTCGTTGCCTTTTACACAGGTTGTGAATGCAGCTACGTGATCCCGTGGATCAGTTGTTCCATCATATTTCAGAATATCGGGCATCTTGAATTTCTTCGGCATTGGTAGAGGAGCAGCACTTGGCTTCCAAGGTTGTTGTGAGTATTTGTCCGTATCTCTTCCCTTGATTACAAGCGGCACTCTAGGTATTTGCTTTATACGGTTGCTCTGCTCCTTGAACTGTTTCTACAAAGTTAGTACTAAATTTTTTAAATCAGAATTAACTGGGTTACCTGACCCTCCATCACGAGATTCGCTAGGAGTTCCTTCACTGCCCGAGTTAACGAGTCCTGAGCGAGGATTTTCTAAGGTGTTGTTGTTTTGAGTTGTTGTTGGCGGCACAACTGGCAGCTGGTTAACGAAGGACTCAAGAGCATTGCTGACCTGTTGAGCGATTAAATTTTTCAAAGCTTCATTAATAGCCTCATCATTTACAAACTGATCATTCACATTTGACTAAGAGCCATCAGGAGTTCCTTCTCAAGATTGTCGAGGAGAATTTCGTGGAGAAGGGATTGGAGTTCCTTCGCCTTGCTGATTCTCTTGGTGTGGATGGTCTCCTTGGTTGTTGTCATTGATAATTTGATGAAAAAGTCGATTTAGAAAGTAATAGATTATCAAATTCCTGGTAACGGGACCAATTTGTTTAACCAGAAAATAGAAAATTCGGTCAAAACTTAATTTTTAGAAGAACTCGGGTTACTAATAATCAAATTTGGAACAAACAAGAAGAATTGATATAAACGATAGCTGAGTAAAAGAAAACAAAGTAAATCAGTGTATTCCAATAATATTCTCCCCTCTTACAAATGTTTATTCCTCTCATTTTATAGCTATTTCTAAGTAATACGTTTCTTTCCTCTCATAACAGAGCCATTATGAGTAATTAATGTCATCAATGCAATGTTATAATTAGCAATCGTAACTGTTTCGTAAAGATTCTATAATGTTTTCCATCATTGGCACTCATTAATTACAGATAATATGTATCTGTACTTTTGGCTAAATACGTTCATTCCTCCGATGCCTCTTCAAATTACCAAGAGGTCCGAGTAACCGTTCCTTCCTGTTTTCTTGAATCTCTGCCCGCACCGGTTAAAGCTCGTGTCTCTTCAGCTATCCTTTGTCAGTTGTTATTCTTTTACTGATCCACGTGTCTTGATATATCAACACATAATTAATTCAATATGTTAACTTGATTTTTTCCAATACATTTAGTTTAAGTGATTGGATGGGCGGATATTTGAGTTAATTCTTTTTTTCATTGACCAAAAAAGCTTTATAACAAAGATAAAATTATTATAACTGGATTTTCAATTTCTTTGAAAATGAAAAATTAACAATAAGTTTTTGTGGCAAGTATTTGTATAATAATATTTTTGTGTAATGAAAAAAGTAATATAAATATCTTCTTTAACTTTGATTCGGCGAAAAATCAGAAGTGCAATTGACATTGTAGCTAAAGTTACTTTTGACATATTTAGGTTTGAAAGCAAATTTGAGTTTCCTCTATGAAATGATAAAAGTGTAGTATATTTGTATTAGCAAAAAATAAACTCGCAACGTGGATCTATGCCACAACGATAGATCTCATGAGAGTTAAAGCGAAAAAGAAGAATGATGCATTTAGAAGACAAAAGCAACACCCTCGGGATTATTAGTGGGGACATCGTGCCTGTTAGCCTCTATGTTGATTACAATAGAACAATCAGGAGACTGATAATTAATATTATTAATTATTGAGAATAAGGAAAGGATCAGTCGAATTCCATATCATATGTTATTTACTACCATTATCTCAATCGTTATAAATCAATCATGTAGTGGGCAATTAATACGACAAATAATAATAACCGACAGGAGTTAAACAAGACAGATATTTACAAATAGTAGTACTATTTAGACACCCTTTCCATGACTTGCAATTTGTATTCCATTCAAAATTCTACTGAGTCATACTGTTAATTACAAGACTCTCTTACTATTCTTTATTATTAGTATTGGGATATACTATTAACCATGCGGTTTAGACATAGAATTATATTTTATTCTTTATGTAATAATTATTTATTTAATTTATTTAATTCAATAAAGTACTATTTTAAATAGATCATTTGTTACATGTGTGTCCTTTTAGTTATGTAGTAGACACTTTAGTATATGGAGTTGTCATGACCCTAAATCCGGGCCCGGTCGTGATGACGCCTCTCGTGAAGACAAGGCCAACCGACACATTCCCATTTCATTGTTAAACAATTGAAATAATAAGTATTAAGTCTTAAACATGATAAAATCCCAAATTAAGCAGTGAACAGTACAATTTACAGAAAACAAACCTAACACAACCCAAAAACGGGATGTTACCAGTCATGAGGATCTATCAATTTAATACAAGTCTGAAGAGTCTACAAAGCTACTACAGAATCACTAATAAGGGAAAGTAAATGAGATAAAGGGGGGAGAAACACGGGATGCGGATGCCGAACAACTACCTCGTGAGCTTCGAAATCTGCCGGGAGCTCTTAACCCTCGCAAGCAGGATCGACAGCGCCTGAATCTGCACACGGCGTGCAGGGAATAAAGTGAGTACTTCAACTCAGTGAGTAATAATCTTAAATAAAGACTGAGAAGTAAGAAATCACGTAAGACACATAACAGGCTATAAGGAAACAATAAAAGCCAGTAGAAACAATGAAGCAGTAAAGAGGTGTAAAGCCGCTAAGTTCAATTTAAACTTCATAAAAATGCCTTTTTAACAATTAAGTAAGTAAATGACATGCAAATAGGAAAGATAAACACATAAAGGATCGCCCCTCAGGCACAATGTCAACAAATCCGCCCCTGGGGTAATATCTCAGAACAATACCAGCCCCTCGGGCTATATCTCACATCATAATGGGTACCCGCGCTCACTGGGGGTGTGCAGACTCCTGGAAGGTCCCCTTGCGGCCCAAGCGCAATATCAAGCCATCTCGTGGCATCATCACTAGGCTCTCGGCATCATATCAATAGGCCACCTCATGGAATACAAATCTCAGGCCCTCGGCCTCATAATCATAATCAGTGTATCGTTGCTGCAGCGTGCAGTCCGACTCAAAAGTATCCTCACAACACATTCCCTTGGCCTTACTCAGTCAGAATCTTATAAGCCACTCGGGCAACAGTAAAACATGATGCTCAACCCAAAATATCATTTAATGTGTTAAAACAAAGTAAATATGGTTGAGTTATGAAAAATAGTAGAATATAGCATGACTGAGTTCAAGTATAAAATCAAAACAATGAGGAAATCTCAGGAAAAGTCCCCTAAGGGTTCAAATAGTTGGCACAAGGCCCAAATATGGAATTCAGCCCAAAACATGATGATAGCAAACAATTTTTAGTCAAATACGCGGAAAAACAATCATTCGGGATGGACTAAGTCACAATCTCCAACAGTGCACGACCCCACGCTCGTCATCCAGCATGTGCGTCACCTTAATATAGCACAACGATGTGCAAATCCAGGGTTTCATACCCTCAGGACAGTTTTTACAATTATTACTCACCTCGAGCCAGTCCAAACTCTATCCCACATTTGCCTTCACTAATCGAACTCCGGATGCTCCAAATCCAACCACAATCAGTACATAACCATTAAAATGCTAAGGGAACAAAGCCCACTCGAAAATATCCAGTTTACATCAAAAATCCCGAAATTGCTCAAACCTGGCCCCGGGGACCACGTCTCAGAATCCGATAAAAATCACATCAATAAAATTTTCTTTCACTCACGAGTCTACCCATATTAAATTCATCAAAATTCGACCTCAATTGCCCATTCAAATCCTCAAAAGAATTCTCAAACTTTTCTTCCATTTTCCCATAATTTTCACTCTAATTTCTCAAATTAAATGATGAAATTCAAGACCAAATCATGGAATTAAACCAAATATGAGTGAAGAATACTTACCCCAAAAGCTCCATTGAAAATCTCCTCAAATTCCACTTTCTCCCAAGCTCTCCAATGTTTTTTATGAAATTGGACTTAAACCCTCATTTTCAAAATATAATCTGACTGCCCAGGCATTCCTTCATCGCGAACGCGGCATAACCCTCTCGTTTGAGAAGCACACCGCTTCACAGAGCAAAAATTCCTTCTACGCAAATGCCGATAACCTTCTCGTGACCGCGATTCACATCAAACTCAACAGGTCGTGAACGCAACCTCTACTACGCGAACACGTAGAACAAAGGCAATGGGGACCCAGCTATGCCCCCTTCCTCTATGCGAACGCGACATGAGACTCGCGAACGCGATGACCATAGACCACATACCTTCGCGATCACGGAACTATCTTCGCGAACATGAAGGCCAAATCCACAGCCTCATACCTTAACCCTTCACGAATGCGGGACATGCATCGCGAACGCGAAGGTCAAAAACCTGCAACAGAAATTCTGCAATTTTTCACAACATAAAATGGTCCGATTGACCCCCCCGAAACTCACCTGAGGCCCTCGGGACCTCAACCAAGAATGCCAACATATCCCATAACATAATTCAAACTTTTTCCAATCTTCAGAACGCTCAAAACAACATTAAAACACCAAATTGGCATCTAATTCAAGCTTAAGAATTCCAAAATCTTCTTAATTATGCTTTTGATAAAATACCCAGCCAAACCACGTCTGAATGACCTGAAATTTTGTACACACATCCCAAATGATACCACGGAACTACTGAAACTTCTAGAATTCCATTACTACCCCTATTTCAAAATCTCACCTATCAGCCGGAAAATACCAAAATCTCAATTTTGCCAATTCAAGCCTAAACCTTCCACAGACCTCCAAAATGCATTTCGATCACGCTCCTAAGTCCCAAATCACCTAATGGATCTAAGCTAATCATAAAAATTCCAATCTGAGATTATATACAAACAACTCAAAACTTGGTCAAACCTTTCAAATTTCAAGCTTCAAACTGAGAAATGTTCTTCCAAACTCATTCCGATTACCTTGAAAACCAAAACCAACGATTTACATAAGTAATAATACATCACACAGGGAAAGTCATGCATGAGAACTGATGATCAAAGTGCAACAGCTCAAAACAAACGGTTGAGTCGTTACATCCTCCCTCACTTAAACATACGTTCGTCCTCAAACGCGCCCAGAGTTGTTCCGAAAACCATCACGTAATGACCTGACCGATCGTTTTCAGCCCTAATGCATCGTTCAGTAGCCTGAGGCTACGATCAGCTTCATTTCAGGTGTTATGACTTGTACGCGTGGTCGGAATTTGGATTTCGGAAAATTCGGAGTTGGTTTGGGAAGAGAATTCTCATTTCAGAAGCTTAAGTTGAAAGAATTAACTTGGATTGGAATTTTGAGTAAACGACCTCGAAATCAGGATCTAAAAGATCCAGTAGGTTTGTATGATAATTTTGGACTCAGGCGTATGCCCGGTTCGGGTTTTGGATAACCCGTGAGCGTTTTGACGCCTATTGTGGAAGTTAGCATTTTAGAAAAAAATTCGTAAGTTTGGCTTGAAGTGCATTTCAGTGTTATCGATGTCCATTTGGGATTCTGAGTCTATGAATAGCTTTGTATGGTGATTCTGGAGTTGGGACCGTGATCGGAAGTGAATTCGGAGGTCCATAGGTTAATTTGGAGTCATTTGGCTAAAGATAGGATTTGAAGGTTTCTGGGAAGTTTGACCGAGAGTTGACTTTTTAATATCGGGGTCGGATTCTGATTCCGGAAGTTAGAGTAGGTCCATAATGAAGAATATGACTTGTGTGCAGAATTTGAGGTCAATCGGACGTGATTTAATAGGTTTAAACATCGAAAATAGAAGTTTGAAATTTTAAAGTTCATTAAGCTTGAATCGGAGTGCGATTTATGGTTTTAGCATTCTTTGACATGATTTGAGGCTTCAAGCAGGTCCGTGTTATGTTATGGGACTGGGGTGTGTGATTGGACGAGGTCCCGGGGGCCTCGGGTGTGTTTCGGGTTATATTGCGCTCTTATTTGATGTTTCAACGTCATTTTCTTTGGGAATAAAGGGGTAACACATTAAGAAAATGAGATACAAATTCAATTTGTATTAAACCATTAGATCCGTATCGTAATTACAGAGTCATAGCAAAAATAATCATCAAATTTGGACATCGTATGGGGAAGTTATGTTCATTTTTTGTGTCGGGAAAAACTGCTGCTTCTGGTATGGTCGCAATCATCGCAATTGCGAACTTCTTGTCACAAATGCGACCCTTTCCGGCCCTTCTTTGTTCGCAATTGTGAAGGCTTTCTTTGCTTTTGCGAGGGTTCACAATTGCGAACCCTGGATCGCAAATGCAACATCTACAGCTTGATTTTAGTTGTGTAACTCGAGTTTTTGCTTCATTTTATCATATTTTGAACCCTAGGTCCGAGAGTGGGCGATTTTGAGAGTGAATTTTCATATTAAATCATTGGGTAAGTTCCTCTAATTAATTTTCAATTATATTTTGTGATTATACCTTAGATTTAACATCAAAATTCATGAGAATCTAAAGGAAAATTTGGGGTTTTAAAGAAAAACTTAGAAATTGAGATTTTTGGATTTTGACCACGATTTTGGGCATGAAATTGAGAATAAATTATATATTTGAGTTCGTAAGGTCATGGGTAAACTTTATCTTCGAAAATTTTTGGAATCCGGGCACGTGGGCCCGAGGGCAATTTTGTTAACTTTTTGTTCGGGGTTAGAAATTGTTATAAATTGGACTATAATGAGTAATTGAACATATATTAATGCGTTTATATAATTATTGGCTAGTTTTAGAGCATTTTTTCATCAATTTGAGTCTTTGAAAGGGTGTGAAATGCCGGTTATGGAACTTCAGAGCGAGGTGAGTCTCCTTTCTAACCTTGTAAGAGGAAATTGTCCACATATGTGAGTTAATTGGTTATGTGCTCCTAGTTGTGGGGTCTACGTACGCACGAGGTGACGAGAGTCTGTGTGTAGCTACTATTATGCTATTGTCCGGGTTGTCTAGGACCAAAAAGCATGCTGGATGTGGATTATCTGTAAACTTATTGATAGCTTGAATTGCTTAAATCACATCGAATTAGTAAATGAATTTCTAAACAGATAAAACTTCTTCTTTTCTTAAATGGTTAAAAGAGGATTTGTTTTCATTGGACAATTACTCCGTGTGGACTTCTTGATTGACTGTCTGTGTGTTTATTTTTTTGGAGCGGGTCGAACGCCTCGGCAGATTAAATAGATGTATCTATGGTTCGCGCCATTCAACCCTCAGCAGTGCACAATTTATTTTCGGTTGGAGCGGGCCGTACGCCCCAACATGATTTGCGCATGCTTGTATTGCTACTTTGAACTTATTAAAGTTGTTATTTCCTCTTCATGGCTTGAGAATATTTGGATAATAACGAAAAGGAATTTTGGAAATTCCCTATAAAAGAAATAATTGTTTACTTGTTTCCTTCTATTAGATTAAAATCACGTTTATAGAAATTCACGATTTAATGTATTATTGACATCATTATTGGACCACTAGTAAGTGTCGAAGTCGACCATCTCGTCTCTACTTCTTCGAGATTAGACGGGATACTCATTGAGTACACGTTATTTTCTTACTCATACTACACTTCTGTGCATTTTTGTTGCACAGGTATATGTAACTTTAGTGGCCTACTGGGCGTAGCAGCATGGTTGATATGGAGACTTAGGTGAGCTGCACTTCTCGAGGCGACCCGTAGCCACCAGAATCTCTTTCAGTTATCTGTATTTATTTTCTGTCCAATATTGTGTTCCGAACAGTTATTTTATTTTATTCCCTTCTTAGTAAATGCTCATGCACCTGTGACACCGGGTTCTGGCATGGTTTTCAAATATTTGTATTAATTGCTTATCATTTAGTTTGAATTGAAGCGGTTATCTTTTTGTTTATAAAATTGAAGGAAAATCTTAGTTTTCAAGGTTGTTAAAATGAGAACTTCATCAAGTAATTTGGTTGGCTTGCTTGACAGCAGTGTCCGGCACCACCACGACCCTTAGTGGATTTTGGGTCATTACAACATGGTATTAGAGAACTAGGTTCCTAGGGCCTTACGAGTTATGATCAAGTCTAGTAGAGTCTCGCGGATCGGTACGGAGACTTCTGTACTTATCCTCGGGAGGCTGCAGGACTTTTAGGAGTACTTCCCTTCTTGATTCCTTGAGGCTTATGCCCTTGTTTCCTTTCTACTTAATCTTACGCGACGCGAACCGCTTGTTATAAATCGAGAATTGAAGAACCGTAATGGTATTACAGATGTGATACGGGATGTTTCTCCCGGTATAGCTTATCGGATTATTATCGTCGCTTGGTAGAAAGATATTTTATTGTTTTAGCCCAGTAGCATTACTTCTGAGAGCTCTGAGGCTAGGCACATGTTGCCATGATGCTTATGAACGATTGTTCCGCAGTAGTGATATGATGGTAGAATGTTTGCCTACGTGTTGTGGCAGTGAATGACTTGAAGGGAGGTTTACTCAGTGCATAATCAAGAGATTTAGTATTTTATTCCCGACAGGGGAAAGGCAATCGAACTAAGGATGGTTAGATGTATGCTGGTGGAAGTAATGAGACTTAGTATTTGCAAGCGTGGTGGAATTTTCTTCTATGATAGGGTGTCGTTGTCCTAATTGAACGTACTAAGTTTGTCGGTGTTATGATCTTCTACAATTCACCTTTGGGGCAAGATATTGTGAAATAGTATTGGAAATAAAAAAGTTAGATATCGCAGGATGCAGTGGTTTAGGATTGAATCAGTACTTCTAATGTTGATGGTTCGAGAAAGATGACCTTCAGAAAGGTTTAATGTTAGCAGCAATTGTGGGTTCAAGTGCCATGAAGATAGATTTTATTTAAGGCAGCAGCTGAGCAGCAAAGGATGAGGGAAGTGTCAGGCGGTGGCTAAAATTTCTATGAGGCCGAGTATAAGATGCCAAGGGTCGAGTAGTCGATTAAGGGGATGAGTTCCGCCAAAATGGGAGAGTGGTGGAGTTGCATATGGGCTTTGCAGTGGGATGACCACGTACCTTAAGGAGAGTTAGGAATGATTTGGGAATTTTAGAAATTAGTGGTTGGGGTCTACGAATTAATTTGAAGTATGGGCTATTATGCGGCAGAAGATTTGATATAACGGGAAGGAGCTGTTTGAATGAAGAAGGATGCAATATAACTTTGAATTGAAAGAATGTTGCAGCACATTTAATTGATATCCACGATGGGTGAATGGACTTGTGCAGCTGGAGAGTGAGCTCGGGCTTAAGATGGGTTATTGATGTCGTAGTGATTGTACCCCGAGTAGCAGCATTGGAAGATGTCGGGGAGTGGTTTCTACAGGTAGGTTATTCTTGTGAGGAAGTTAGCGGTCGCGTGGTTGGCGAGGCTTCTGCGAAGAATTCTATTGGTTATACAACAAAGGGATCGGTCGTGCAAATGTTGTTGATGATTCAGAGTATAAAAATAGGGTTTCTGCAGTAAGATATCGAGAATATTGGCGGTTGATTGCGCAAGGTTATGTCAATAAGAGATTAAGAATCCTGGTGAACTCCAGATTTGTGTAATGGTGGATTCGAGCTAAGTGGGAGAGCCCCACTGCCTATGATTGGGTTGCATGGTTAACTACACGCGAAGTTTCTGGTCATTAGCATGTTGATGGGCTATTTCAACCACGTGAAAAGAGCTTAGGTGGTAATTTGAGCAAAGGGATTGTTAAAGGTGTGTTATGGTTGGCCTTGTTGGCTATTGTTCAGATTTGGAAAGGATTCCGGATTGTGCTTTGTATAGATGAGGGTTCCAAGGGAAGTGATTCGGCCGGGTTCTTCGCCAAGAGGGTATTCATGTGATAGAAGACTCACGAGGTTCATTATATTCGAGGCCAAGTCAGAGCGGGTGGCTCTCAACAACGGTCCTAGTGGGTTCAAAAAGGGTAAAGTGTAGTGCCTAATGATTGCAAGCCTATAGGTACGGTTAAGTATCAAGCTTAGTAGCAGCTCATGAGAAGAGGCACATAATGTTCTATGATGTTTTGACTTGCAGTGTAGCATTTGGGAAGTATAAAGTGGTGGTGGGATTTGACGCAACGTGGTCTCGTAATTTAGGGACACTCGGGATGAGTGCGGATTGAGTTCGCTATGTGTGGGATAAAACTATTATTCCCAAGGCATATGAGGTTAAGTTAGAAGAAGCAAATTGGTTAGCCATGATTGAATTGGCATGATGATGGCAGTGACTAGTTCCCTTAGTGTGATTAAGTTATGCAAGTGATTTGGACGCTACGGGTGAGACATGTCGGTCGCCGTAATTGGTGTTATTAAGAAAGTATTCTACTGTTATGGCCTGTTATGTGTAGGCGAAACCCGAAAGGGTTATGGTGGCCTAGACCACTACTTAGAGATTTGCATATTCTATGATTATGAGAGTACACATGTGGGTGGCTATGGTTCTCTTGAAGTGAGTTAAGTGAAAAGTTTTTATATGACGAAGTATTAATCTATTAGTGCTTCCGGGGTTATGATGAAAATCACGTTCTATCGTATATGGGCATGTTGGGTGCAGCGAGTGGTATGGGATTTAAAGTGAAGGTCAAGGTAACGGTTCGGTGATGCCAAGGATGTCACGATCTCGGAAGAGCAGGAAAGTATATTCGAGGTTTAAAGTAAGTTGGTATTGTCTTCAGCGTCACCTGAGATCGGTGCTTTGTGAAAAAAAAGGCTTTGCATCCTGGTTAATGATTCTTGATCGCTTTTCAGTGTTAGTGCGGCCGGTGGTTTGGGGGTACGACCCAGTTATTGGTTATGGTAGGTTGTGGGAGTGTGTCCCACAAGAAGATTTTATAAGTGTGGCAGGTAGTCACTTGATTGATTAAAGACTTAAACCAAGTATGAAGGTTGTGTTAATATCGTTGATTTGAAAATATATGCCTGGAGAGCACTCAGTCTATTGAGTTGTGGACTGCGGATGATTTCTCCGACTGTGATGGATGTTCTTATGTGTTATGAGCGGAAGAGGAGTTATTATGGACCTTTGAAAGTTAATCAAGCTTGTTCAGTGCAATCGAAATCGGCTTGAGGTCGGTGGATAAATTCAAATGTGAATATGGGCTCTATATCAGGCCAAACGTGTTCATTTCAGTAATGCGCTCCTTATGGAGGAGTAGTCAGGGTGTTATTTCATTGTCAGATATTTTGTGTAGTGATACATTGCACCGTGTGAGTTGTGAGACGGCTTGAGAAATTGCTTATGTGTTGAGGATCCGCGTAGAAATGATGTTATACGAGAAAAATGTCTCTTGAGATTCAGATTGTATATTGCACCTTAGTCGTGCTTGAGTTGTAGCTTATGGCCCTATATGTCTCCCCAGGGATGGTATTATGCACCTAGCGTGCTTGTGACCGATATTCGGTATCTTGCTGTAATGAGCAATTTAGCTCGATGTATATCTCCTTATGTGAGTTCTATGTGTGGATCGGGTTGCACACCACAATAGTGTGATGTTGAGCACAGTTCCTTATATCTGTCTTTATGTGTTTTGTTTCCTATTTTATGAGGGAAGCTCATATTAGCTGTGAGCCTGCATCGCATGTATGATTCACGAGTAGGGTAATTGGATTTCCTTTCCAGAGTTCATTTTCCTTTTGTATCGCGTTCGAATAGGTAGCCTATTGGCACATTGTGGCATCATATGAGACTTTTGATTATTTCCGGGGTAGCTTATTGCCTGAGCAGTTCGTATTGGGTGAGACGAGATCATTGAATTCGAGATCAGTGCAATCCGATTATATGAAGTATATTAAGGAGCTAAGACCATTGTTGGTTTAGAATAAGGTGATAGTCCTTGCAAGGAGTATAGATCCAATGATTTGTTGATTCGGCAGTCGGTTATGGATTTCTATACATCTCATCTGTCGTGTCGGTATTGTAAGAGTTAGAACAAGACCTATGTATGTTATGTGGTGCAACAAGAGCATCAGATTCATGGAATTTCGATTAAATTGATCAAAGAATGTTATTATGGTCCTGTGAGTAAAGTGGTTCAAGTTGTGAATTCAGCTAAGGTATGCAATCGTGTGTTGGGGTTGCATGTAGTTATTGATATGGTGAGCGTATGTTCGAAACAGGCCGAGCATAGAATTTCGGATGTTGGAATTAGGCTATAAGGCTTATCTGCTTGAATAAAAGAAAATATCTTCAGAATTGATCGAGCTAATGATATCAACTGAGTTGTTGTAGCACGGGAATGTGTATGAGGTGTTAAACAGTGATTTCAGACTACTTCAGTGTAGTTCTCAGCACGTTCGAGGACGAACATATGTTTAAGTGGGAGAGAATGTAACGACCCGACCAGTTGTTTTGATCCCTATCACATCGTTCAGCAGTCTGAGGCCGCGATCAACTTCATTTTAGGTGTTATGACTTGTACGCGTGGTCGGAATTTGGATTTTGGGAAATTCGAAGTTGGTTTGGGAAGAGAATTCTCATTTAAGAAGCTTAAGTTGAAAGAATTAACTTGGATTGGATTTTTGAGTAAACGACCTCGAAATCGGGATCTGAAGGTTCCAACAGGTTCGTATGATGATTTCGAACTTGGGCGTATGCCCGGTTCGGGTTTTGGATAACCTGGGAGCATTTTGACGCCTATTGTGGAAGTTAGCATTTTAGAAGAAATTTCATAAGTTTGGCTTGAAGTGCATTTCAGTTTTATCGATGTCCGTTCGGAATTTCGAGTCTATGAATAGCTCTGTATGGTGATTCTGGAGTTGGGAGTGTGATCGGAGGTGAATTCGAAGGTCCGTAGGTTATTTTGGAGTCATTTGGCTAAAGATAGAATTTGAAGGTTTCTAGGAAGTTTGATCGAGAGTTGACTTGTTGATATCGGGGTCGGATTCCGATTTTGAAAGTTGGAGTAGGTCCGTAATGACGAATATGTCTTGTGTGCAAAATTTGAGGTCAATCAGACATGATTTGATAGGTTTAAACATCGAAAATAGAAGTTTGAAATTTTAAAGTTCATTAAGCTTGAACGGAGTTTGAACGGAGTGCGATTTATGGTTTTAGCGTTGTTTGACGTGATTTGAGGCTTCAAGCAGGTCCGTGTTATGTTATGGGACTGAGGTGTGTGATTGGATGGGGTCCCGGGGGCCTCGGGTGTGTTTCGGGTTGTATTGCGCTCTTATTTGATGTTTCAACGTCGTTTTCTTTGGGAATAAAGGGGTACCACATTACGAAAATGAGATCCAAATTCAGTTTGTATTGAACCATTAGATCCGTATCTTAATTACGGAGCCATAGCAAAAAGAATCATCGAATTTGGACATCGTATGAGGAAGTTATGCTCATTTTTGTGTCGGGAAAAACTGCTGCTTCTGGTATGGTCGCAATTGTGAACATATCCATCGCAATTGCGATGAGATGCCCAGTTCGCAATGGCGAACTTTTTGTCGCAAATGCGACCCTTTCCAACCCTTCTTTGTTTGCAATTGCGAAGGCTTTTTTCGCTTTGCGAACCCTAGATTGCAAATGCGACATCTGCAGCTTGATTTTAGCTGTGTAACTCAAGTTTTTACTTCATTTTATCATATTTTGAACCCTAGGTCCGAGAGTGGACGATTTTGAGAGTGAATTTTCGTATCAAATCATTGGGTAAGTTCCTCTAACTAATTTTCAATTATATTTTTGTGATTATACCTTAGATTTAACATCAAAATTCATGAGAATCTAAAGGAAAGTTTGGGGTTTTAAAGAAAAACCTAGAAATTGAGATTTTTGAATTTTGACCAAGGTTTTGGGCATGAAATTGAGAATAAATTATATATTGAGTTCTTAAGTTCATGGGTAAACTTTATCTTCGGAAAATTTTGGAATCCGGGCACGTGGGCCCGAGGGCAATTTTGTCAACTTTTCGTTCGGGGTTAGGAATTGTTGTAAATTGGACTATAATGAGCAATTGAACATATATTAATGCGTTTATATAATTATTGGCTAGTTTTGGAGCATTTTTGCATCGATTTGAGTCTTCAAAAGGGGGTGGAATGTCGGTTATGGAACTTCAGAGCGAGGTGAGTCTCCTTTCTAACCTTGTAAGAGGAAATTGTCCCTATAGCTGAGTTAACTGGTTATGTGCTCCTATTTGTGGGGGCTACGTACGCACGAGGTGGCGAAAGTCTGTGCGTAGCAACTATTATGCTATTGTTCGGGTAGTATAGGACCAAAAAACATACTGTACGTGGATTATCAGTAAACTTATTGATAGCTTGAATTGCTTAAATCACATTGAATTAGTAAATGAATTTCTAAACAGATAAAACTTCTTCTTTTCTTAAATGGTTAAAAGAGGATTTGTTTTCATTGGACAATTACTCCGTGTGGACTTCTTGATTGACTGTCTGTGTGTTTATTTTTTTGGAGTGGGTCGAATGCCTCGGCAGATTAAATAGATGCATCTATGGTTCGCGCCGCTCGACCCTTGACAATGCACAATTTATTTTCTGTTGGAGCAGGCCGTACGCATCGGCATGATTTGCACATGCTTGTATTGCTGCCCTGAACTTATTACAGTTGTTATTGCCTCTTTATGGCTTGAGAATATTTGGATAATAACTGTAACGACCCGGCCAGTTATTTTTGGAATTTATGCCCCAATCCCCTATTAACTGTTTTCCCCAAGTTTATTCTGCTATTTTTATTTGCCGGTATGTTTGGTTTTGAGTTTCGGAGAGTTTTGGTTCACTTAGTCCCTAAATAAGAGTTTAAGTGTTAGAAAATGGTCCATAGTTAGAACAGTGTGAAGACAACCTCGAAACAAAAATTCGATGGTTCTGTTAGCTTCGTTAGGTGATTTCGGGGTTGGGAGCTTCTTCGGAATGTGTTTTGGAGGTTCGTAGATAATTTAGGCTTGAAATGTCGAAAGTTGGAATTTTAAAGTTTTTGGTTCGATAGTGAGATTTTGATCCGAGGGTCGGAATAGAATTCCGAGAAATCGCAGTAGTTCAGTTATGTCATTTGGGATGTATGTGCAAAATTTCAGGTCATTCGGACGTGTTTTGGTTAGGTTTTTGATCGAAAGCGTATTTTGAGGAAATTTGAAGTTCTTAGGCTTAAATCATTGATTGATTCGAGTTTCCGATGTTGTTTTAGGTGGTTTAAGGATTGGTACAAGTTTGAATGA
The DNA here is from genome assembly GCA_026770625.1 of Nicotiana glauca. Classification (NCBI taxonomy): domain Eukaryota; kingdom Viridiplantae; phylum Streptophyta; class Magnoliopsida; order Solanales; family Solanaceae; genus Nicotiana; species Nicotiana glauca. The sequence goes on from MU721004.1 coordinate 86,767, forward strand.
GGTATTAGATGTTATTGGTTGAGGTTCTGGGGGCCTCGGGATGATTTCAGATGGTTGACGGGAAGATTTTTGAAGTTGAGAGATGGCAGATTTTTGCTGATTCTGGTATTTCTGCATCTGCAGTTTGGGGACCGCAGATGCGACTTAGGGAACCGCAGAAGCGGATTTGGTGGATTCTTCAGGTACCGCAGATGTGGTTGATCTTTCGCAGAAGCGGAACCGCATCTGCAAGTGGGGGACCGCAGATGCGAAACTTGGACTTTTAATGAAAGTCGCAGATGCGACTATTTGTGCGCATATGTGGTTCCAGGACAGCAAATGCAGAAATAGCTGGCCGAAAATAGTGATTTCGAGGGTTTAGTTTCAAAGGTTAGAAAAATTAAATTGGAGCTCGGTAGAGGGCGATTTCGAGAGGGATTTGAGGAGGAGATCATTGGGTAACGATTCTTTAACCCTTTCTAGTTGTATTCCATCAATCTTTCGTTAATTTCATCATCTAATTTCGAATTTTGAATAGAAAATGGGTAAAAACTTCGTAGACCTAATTATTGAGATTTGAGTGGGTGTTTGACCTCCGATTTGAGAGATTTTTATATGGTTAGACTCGTGAGAGTACGAGGGTTCTAAAAATGTTAATTTCATCCGATTTCGAGCGTTGGCCTGAGGGATATTTTGGTCATTTTACCTAATTCGCGTCTTAGCTTTGAATTAAATAGTAGAATCAGTTGTGTGAGATGTTATTTACGATATGTAATTGAATTGAATGGATTTGGGCCATTTGGAGTCGGATACTCGTGGCAAACGTATGGGTTCGAGTTGATTTTGCAGCCGATTCGAGGTAAGTGACTTGTCTAACCTTGTGTGGGGGACCTTCTCCCCTTAGGATTGATTGTGATAATTGAAATGCCTTGTACGTGAGGTGACGAGCGCGCACTTGTGCTAATTGTTGGAAATCCGGGTTTTCCCATAAAATAGCCTTGAATTGTGTTCCTTCTATTCTTGATTACACTGTTTGGATATTTAAACCTGCTGTAGCTTAGAGAAGCATGTCTACTTGACTAAACTACTTTATCTGTCTTAACTGCCTTAATTGTACTATGTGAACCATGCTATGTTAGGATTACCTACTTCATTTTGACATGAAATTGATTGAGTTAAGTTTTGTTGATGTTGTGTGTTTATTTTGGGACTACGAAACGGTATTCCAGGAGATCCCCCTGCACTTTATTTTGGGACTACGGGACGGTATCCCGGGAGCTCCCCTGTATGTTTACTTTGGGACAACGGAATTTCATTCTGGGAGATCCCCCCTGCACATTATGAGTTGGACTACGGGACTGTACCCGGGAGATCCACTGGACATGAAATTTATATTTGGGGGCTACAGAAAAGTATCCTAGGAAACCCCCGGTTGTTATCTTGGATTGAGTTATGTTCTTCTACTGTGTTTTGTTACCGTTGTAATAGTTGTTGTTGCCTTTATATCATGTGTTATTTAATTACGCTATCATTTCACACTATTAACATGTATTTTACTTAACCTTAGTAAGGCTCTAACCTTTCCTTGTCACTACTCAATCGAGGTTAGGCTTGGCATTTATTGAGTACCGCTGTGGTGTACTCATGCCCCTTCTGCGCATGTTTTTCATGTGCATATCCAAGTACTGTTGCACAGACTTACCATCCTTGAGGTAGGGAGAGCTTTTGGAGACTTTGAGGTACATCTGCCGCGTACGCAGACCCGAAGAGTCTCCATCTCTAGTATATCTTGTAGTATTAGCCCTTCTATCATACTGTTGATGTAGACAAATTTCCAGAGTTAGAGCATTTTTACTATATTTCTCTTAGCTTGTGTTCCCGTGAGTTTCCGGGTTTTGGGATTGTATTGTAGAAGTTCGAGTCATTGAGTTGTATATGCCAAGCGGCATCTATATACCGTTATCTTCTAGCTCTTTAGCGTTGGAATTATTATTTTTCACAAGTTATTTCGGTTTCTGCACTTTTAGGCTTACCTAATTGTAGAGACTAGGCGCCATCACGATAATGTTCACGGTGGGTGAACTGGGGTCGTGACAAGTTGGTATCAGAGCTCTAGGTTCATAGGAGTCACGGAACACAGGCCAGTTTATTAGAGTCTCGCTGATCGGTACAGAGACGTCTGTACTTATCTATGAGAGGCTATGTAACTGTTAGGAAAAAAATTCCACTTCATTTGATTTCCTTGCCGTGCGATTTTGATATCACAACCAAACTTCTGTCTTTGTATTCTCTCACAGATGGTGAGGACACGCACTACCCGAGAGGATCAGGCACCCACCCCCTACTGCAGACGTCAGAGGCCGGGGCTGGGGTAGAGGCCGAGGACGAGCTCGTGGTGCAGCCAGAGCACCCGCGCGAGCTGCCGCCGAGGCACCACTAGCAGCACCAGCCGGAGTCCAGACACCCGATACGTCTGCCACTACTACTCCAGTGCTCTAGGAGACTTTGGCACAGTTTATGAGTATGTACACCACTCTGGCTTAGGCAGGGTTTCTTCCCCTTGCTGCAGCCACATCCCAGGACGGGGGAGGAGTATAGACTCCCGCCGCCCGCACTCCTGAGCAGCGAGTGCATATTGAGCAGGCCCCAGAGGTTATACTTGCGCCGCCTGCAGTACCAGTTCAGCCCGAGGATAGGGCAACGACTTCACAAGATGAGCAGCGGAGACTTGTGAGGTTCAAGAAATATGATCCTCCGGTATTCAGTGGGTTAGCATGAGAGGATGCCTTGGGATTTCTGGAGGAGTGCTACCGTATTCTCCGTACTATGGGCATATCAGGATCAAACGGGGTTTCTTTCACTACCTTTCAGCTTCGAGGTACCGCCTATCTGTAGTGGCGTGCTTATGAGTTAGACATCGAGGCAACTTCCCTGACCCGAGCTCAGTTTTCAGATATATTCACAAGGGAGTATGTTCCCCAGAGTCTCAGGGATGCCTGGCGCACGGAGTTTGAGCGGTTGCGCTAGGGTACTATGACTGTCTCGGAGTATGCTATCCGCTACATTGACTTGGATAGACATACCCCAGCTTTGGTTTCCACGGTTCGCGAGAAGGTTCGCCGGTTCATTGAGGATCTTATTCCCAGCATCAGGTCTAGCATGGCTCGTGAGTTAGAGACAGATGTGTCTTATCAGCAGGCGGTGAACATCGCTAGGAGTATTGAGGGTATGCATGCTAGGGACCGAGAGGAGAGGGAGGCCAAGAGGTCTCGAGAGTCGGGCCATTTTTCTGGTGCCTGTGCCCCAGCTGTAGGTCGTTATGGTAAGGGTCATATGGGTCGCCCCGTTCATTCAGCTCTTCCAGCAGCTAGTGATATTCCAGTTCCACCTAGGCCTCAGGAGCCTTATTATGCACCTCCAGTCTCTAGTGCGCCTCCTGCATGGGGTGCTTCCAGTGGACAGTCCAGCAGATCTGGCCCGAGCCAGTCACAGCCGCCACGTCCTCCCAGAGCTTGTTTTGAGTGTGATGATACACGTCACATGGTGAGAGATTGCCCCAGACTCAGGAGGGGTGCACCTTCGCAGAATCCTCAACCACAGCAGGCCTTACAGAGCTCTCAGGCTATAGTTCCAGCACCAACTACCACCCCACCGACCCCGCCAACCAGAGGTGGAGGTCGGGGAGGTAGAGGTCGCCCTCGAGGGGGAGGCCAGGCCAGATATTATGCACTTCCAAGCCGTACTGAGGCCGCCGCCTCCGATTCTGTCACCACAGGTACTATCTTGGTTTGTCACAGAGATGCATCGGTTCTATTCGATTCAGGCTCCACTTACTCTTATGTGTCTTCTTATTTTGCTCCGTATTTTGGGGTACCTCGGGATTCTTTGAGTTCCCAAGTTTATGTTTCTACTCCTGTTGGAGATTCTCTTGTTGTGGACCATCTTTACTGGTCATGTTTGGTTATTCTTGGTGGTTTTGAGACCAGGGTTGACATATTACTACTCAGTATGGTCGATTTTGATATTATTTTGGGCATGTACTGGTTGTCGCCCCATTATGCTATTCTTGATTGTCATGCTAAAACCGTGACGCTGGCCATGCCAGGTGTACCACATATTGAGTGGAGGGATGCCTTAGGTCACACTCCCAGTAAAGTTATTTCTTTCCTTAAGGCTCAGCCTATGGTTGAGAAATGTTGTGATACGTACTTAGCATATGTGAGAGATGCCAGTATGGATACTCCTTCTGTTAAATCAGTCCCAGTAGTTCGGGATTTCCCTGATGTGTTTCCAGCTGATCTTCCGGGCATGCCACCTGATAGGGACATTGATTTTGGCATTGATATATTGCCTGGAACTCAACCCATCTATACCCCCCGTACCGTATGGCTCCTCCTGAGTTGAAGGAGTTGAAGGAGCAATTGCAGGAATTACTTGATAAGGGTTTTATTCGGCCAGTGTATCGCCTTGGGGTGCTCCAGTGTTATTTGTGAAGAAGAAGGATGGTTCTATGCGTATATGTATTGATTATCGCCAGTTGAACAAGGTTACAATGAAGAACCGTTATCCTTTGCCTCGTATTGATGATCTGTTTGACTAGCTTCAGGGCGCATGAGTGTTTTCTAAGATTGATTTACGCTCAGGTCACCATCAGTTGAAGATTCGGGAGCCAGATATCTCGAAGATTGCCTTCAGGACTCGGTATGGTCATTATGAATTCCTTGTTATATCATTTGGGCTGACCAATGCCCCAGTAGCCTTCATGCATCTGATGCACAATGTATTCCGGCCACATCTTGACTCTTTTGTCATTGTCTTTATTGATGATATTCTGGTGTATTCCCGGAGTCGGGAAGATCACGAGCAACACCTGAGGACAGTGCTTCAGACTCTGAGGGAAAAGAGGTTATATGCAAAGTTTTCAAAATAGTGAGTTTTGGTTAGATTCCGTGGCATTATTGGGTCACTTGGTATCGAGTGATGGCATTCGAGCGGATCCGAAGAAGGTGGAGGCAGTGAAGAGTTGGCCCAGACCATCTTCAGCTAATAGATTCGCAGTTTCCTTGGCTTGGCGGGCTACTACCATCGATTTGTGGAGGGGTTTTCATCGATTGCAGCCCCTATGACTAGATTGACCCAGAAGGGTGCTCCGTTTTAGTGGATAGAGGAGTGTGAGACGAGCTTTCAGAAGCTCAAGACATCCCTGACTACAGCCCCAGTCTACAGGTTCGGGGTCTTATACTATCTATTGTGATGCCTCGAGAGTTGGACTTGGAGCGGTATTGATGCAGGATGGTAGGGTGATTGCCTACGCGTCTAGACAGTTGAAGATACACGAGAAGAATTATCCTGTCCATGATCTTGAGTTAGCTACCATTGTTCATGCCTTGAAGATTTGGCGTCATTATTTGTACGATGTGTCTTGTGAGCTATATACTGATCACCGGAGTTTGCAGCATCTGTTTAAGCAGAAGGACCTTAATTTACGTCAGAGGAGATGGTTAGAGCTGCTGAAGGATTATGACATCCCTATCTTATATCGCCTGGGCAAGGCCAATGTGGTGGCCGATGCTTTGATCCACCGGGCAGAGAGTTTGGGGAGTTTGGCTTATTTACCAGCAGCAGAGAGGCCTATGGTGATGGATGTTCAGGATCTAGCTAGCCAGTTTGTGAGATTGGATCTTTAAGAGCCCAGCAGGGTTCTAGCTTATGTGGTCTCTCGGTCTTCCTTGTTTGATCATATCAGGGAGCGGCAGTATGATGACCCTCATTTGCTTGTCCTCAAGGACAAGGTTTTCCAAGGCGATGCTCGAGATATGACAATTGGTGATGATGAAGTATTGAAGATGCAGGGTCGAGTTTGTGTACCCAATGTCGATGGGCTTAGGGAGTTGATTTTAGAGGAGGCCCATAATTCGCGGTATTCCATTCATCCGGGTGCCGCGAAGATGTATCAGGATTTGAGGCAACACTACTGGTGGAGGCGGATGAAGAAGGATATAGTTGGGTCCGTAGCTCGGTGCCTTAATTGTCAGCAGGTGAAGTATGAGCACCAGAGACTAGGTGGGTTGCTTCAGCAGATAGAGACTCCGGAGTGGAAGTAGGAGCGGATCACCATAGACTTCATATCTGGACTCCCACGGACTTTGAAGAAGTTTGATTCCATTTGGGTTATTGTGGATCGGCTGACCAAGTCCGCGTATTTTATCCATGTGTGTACTACTTATTCCTCGGAGCGGTTGGCGGAGATTTATATCCGGGAGATTTTCCATCTGCATGGTATTCCAGTTTCCATTATTTCAGACAGAGGTATTCAGTTCACATCGCGGTTCTGGAGAGCCGTACAGCAGGAGTTGGGTACTCGAGTGGAGTTGAGCACCGCATTTCACCCTCAGACGGACGGACAGTCCGAGCACACTATTCAGATTCTTGAGGATATGCTCCATGCGTGCGTGATTGAGTTTGGAGGTTCTTTCCATTGGCGAAGTTTGCCTACAACAACAGCTATCAGTCCAGCATTCAGATGGCACCATACGTGGCCTTATATGGTAGGCGATGTAGATCTCCGGTGGGTTGGTTTGAGCCGGGTGAGGCCTGATTATTGGGCACAGATTTGGTCCAGGATGCCTTGGAGAGAGTCAAGGTGATTCAGGATAGACTTCATACAACCCAGTCCAGACAAAAGAGTTACGCGAATCGGAAGGTTCGTGATGTTTCCTACATGGTTGGAGAGTAGGTTCTGCTTCGGGTTTTGCCTATAAAAGTCGTTATGAGATTTAGGAAGAAAGGAAAGCTGAGTCCGAGGTTTATTGACCCTTTTGAGATATTGAGGCTAGTTGGGGAGGTTGCCTTTGCCTTACCTCCCAGCTTGGCAGGGGTTCATCCGGTATTTCATGTTTTGATGCTCTAGAGGTATCACGGTGATCCATCGTACATGTTAGATTTCAGCTCAGTCCAGTTGGAGAATGATCTATCCTATGTTGAGGAGCCAGTGGCAATATTGGACAGGCAAGTCACGAAGCTGAGGTCAAAGAACGTTGCATCCATGAAGGTTCAATGGCGGGGTCAGCCGGTCGAGGAGGCAACCTAGGAGACCGAGAAGGATATGCGCAGCCAGTACCCTCATCTTTTCACTACTTCAGGTATGTCTTTATGCTCATTCGAGGACGAACAAATGTTTAAGTGTGGGAGGATGTAACGACCCGGCCGGTCGTTTGTGGAATTTACGCCCCGATCCCCTATTAACTACTTTTTCCAAGTTTATTTCAGCTATTTTGATTTTTCAGGATGTTGGGTTTTGAGTTTCGGAGAGTTTTTGGAACACTTAGTCCCTAAATGAGAGCTTAAGTGTTAGAAAATGGTCCATAGTAAGAACAATGGGAAGACAGCCTCGAAACGGAAATCCGATGGTTCTGTTAGCTTCGTTAGGTGATTTGGGGGTTGGGAGCGTGTTCGGAATGTGTTTTGGAGGTCCGTAGCTAATTTAGGCTTGAAATGTCGAAAGTTGGATTTTAAAGTTTCCGGTTCAATAGTGAGATTTTGATCGGGGGGTCGGAATGGAATTCCGAGAGTCGCAGTAGTTCCGTTATGTCATTTGGAATATGTGTACAAAATTTCAGGTCATTCGGATGTGTTTTGGTTAGGTTTTTGATCGAAAGTGTATTTTGAGAAAATTTGAAGTTCTTAGGCTTAAATTATTGATTAATTCGAGTTTTCGATGTTGTTTTAGGTGGTTTAAGGATTGTTACAAGTTTGAATGAGGTATTAGGTGTTATTGGTGCTTTTGGTTGTGGTCCCGAGGGCCTCAGGATGATTTCGGATGGTTGACGGGAAGATTTTTAAAGTTGAGAGATGGCAGATTTTGCTGCTTCTGGTATTTCCGCATCTGCGGTTTGGGGACCGCAGATGCGGCTAAGGGAACCGCAGAAGCGGATTTAGTGGATTCTTTAGGTACCGCAGATGTGGTTGATCTTCCGCAGAAGCAGAATCGCATCTGCGAGTGGGGACCGCAGATGCAGAACTTGACCTTTTAATGAAAGTCGCAGATGCGACTATTTGTTCGCAGATGCGGTCCTAGGACCACAAATGCCGAAATAGCTGGCCGGAAATAGTGTTTTCGAGGGTTTAGTTTCAAAAGTTTGAAAAATTGAATTGGAGCTCAGGAGAGGGCAATTTCGAGAGGGATTTGAAGAGGAGATCATTGGGTAACGATTCTTTAACCCTTTCTAGTAATATTCCATCAATCTTTAGTTAATTTCATCTTCTAATTTCGGATTTTGAATAGAAAATGGGTAAAAACTTCATAGACATAATTATTGAGATTTGAGTGGGTGTTTGACCTCCGATTTAATAGATTTTTATATGGTTAGACTCGTGAGAGTACGAGTGTTATGAAAATGTTAATTTCATCCGATTCTGAGATGTTGGCCTGAGGGGCATTTTGGTTATTTTACCTAATTTCGCGTCTTAGCTTTGAATTAAATAGTAGAATCAGTTGTTTGAAATGTTATTACGATATGTACTTGAATTGAATAGATTTGGGCCATTTGGAGTCGGATACTCATGACAAACGTGTGGTTTCGAGTCGATTTTGGAGCCGGTTCGAGGTAAGTGGCTTGTCTAACCTTGTGTGGGGGACCTTCTCCCCTTAGGATTGATTTTGTGGTAATTGAAATGCCTTGTGCGTGAGGTGACGAGCGCGCACTTGTGCTAATTATTGTAAATCCGGTTTTCCCCTTAAAATAGCCTTGAATTGTATTCCTTCTTTCCTTGCTTACACTGTTTGGATATTTAAACCTGTTGTAGCTTAGAGAAGCATGTCTACTTGACTAAACTGCTTTATCTGTCTTAACTGCCTTAATTGTATTATGTGAACCATGCTAGGTTAGGATTACCTGCTTCATTTTGACATGAAATTGATTGAGTTAAGTTTTGTTGATGCTGTGTGTTTATTTTTAGACTACGGAACGGTATTCAGAGAGATCCCCCTGCACTTTATTTTGGGACTACGGGACGGTATCCCGGGAGCTCCCCTGTATGTTTACTTTGAGACTACGGAATTACATTCCGGGAGATCCCCCTGCACATTATGAGTTGGACTACGGGACTGCACCCAGGAGATCCACTGGACATGACATTTATATTTGGGGGCTACAGGACGGTATCCTGTGAGACCCCCGGTTGTTATCTTGGATTGAGTTATGTTCTTATACTGTGTTTTGTTACGGTTGTAATAGTTGTTGTTGCCTTTATATCATGTGTTATTTAATTACGCTGTTATTTCACACTATTAACCTGTATTTTACTTAATCGTAGTAGGGCCCTGACCTTTTCTCGTCACTACCCAATCGAGGTTAGGCTTGACACTTACTGAGTACCGCTGTGGTGTACTCATGCCCCTTTTGCGTATGTTTTTCATGTGCAGATTCAGGTACTGCTGCACAGACTTACCATCCTTGAGGTAGAGAGAGCTTTTGGAGACTTCGAGGTACATCTGCCGCGTCCGCAGACCGAAGAGTCTCTATCTCTATTCTATCTTATAGCATTAGCCCTTCTATCATACTGTTGATGTAGACAAATTTTCGGAGTTAAAGCATTTTTACTATATTTCTCTTAGCTTGTGTTCCGGTGAGTTTTCAGGTTTTGGGATTGTATTGTAGAAGTTCGAGTCATTGAGTTGTATATACCAAACGGCATCTATATACCGTTATCTTCTAGCTGTTTAGCATTGAAATTATTATTTTTCGTAAGTTATTTCGGTTTTCGCACTTTTAGGGTTACCTAGTTGTAAATACTAGGCGCCATCACGACAATGTTCACGATGAGTGAACTGGGGTCGTGACAATCACGAAAAGAAATTTTGGAAATTTTCTATAAAAGAAATAATTTTTTACTTGTTTCCTTCTAATAGATTAAAATCACGTTTATAGAAATCCACGATTTAATATATTATTGACATCATTATTGGACCACTCGTAAGTGTCGAAGTCGACGATCTCGTCTCTACTTCTTCGAGATTAGACGGGATACTCATTGATTACATATTATTTTCGTACTCATACTACACTTCTGTGTATTTTGTTGCACAGGTATATGTAACTTTAGTGGCCTACTAGGCATAACAGCATGGTTGATACGGATGCTTAGGTGAGCTGCACTTCTCGAGGCGACCTGCAGCCAACAGAGTCTCTTTCAGTTATCTGTATTTATTTTTTGTCCAATATTGTGTTCCAGATAGTTGTTGTATTTTATTCCCTTCTTAGTAAATGCTCATGCACTTGTGATACCCGGTTCTGGGATGGTTTTGAAATATTTGTATTAATGGCTTATCATTTAGTTTGAATTGAAGCGGTTATCTTTTTGTTTATAAAATTGAAGGAAAATTTTAATTTTCAAGGTTGTTAAAATGAGAACTTCATCAAGTAATTTGGTTGGCTTGCCTGACAGCAGTTTTCGGCGCCACCACGACCCTTAGTGGATTTTGGGTCGTTACACATTAAATCGCTGTGTAACTTTACCATGCACATACTCGGGGGTGATCCCACGTCACCCTAACTCATATAGGCCCTATAACACCATGTAACCGAAATTTCATAATCCAACCTAGCCCACAAACCTTAGAACCACATTTCCACTTCTGAAATCATGCACGAGATCAAAATCTCACATATATACTTTGCATAAGTCCGAATAAGCTGTAATACCCCATACTTGCAGCCTTAGGTGCAATTACTGGATATATCACGTAACTCAAACACTAGTAGCCATAACTTCTAATCCCAGCAGCTGCGCACAGCGACCTAATACCAATAGAAAACCTCTAATCAACTGAAGTCTCATTCCAACACTTTCATATAATGCCAATGATAAACGAACACGCAGTAAGCCATAACCATTTCTCAGATCAACCATTCATGAAGCCACTTCTCCTTTGGCAAAGACCATAGCAAATTTCTGATCCGCACCTTGATATTATCTTTCCAACACTAAAATCTAATCCGTTTTATTCATTCTAGATCCCAACGATCACATCTAATCTAACAAAACTACTCTGGTGATATGACACATCAATACCATCTAAAGCCACAACTCGTGCAATCCGCACACTGATGAGCAACAATCTGAACATACTCAAATCATAAAGAATGGCTCAAACGAGAGAGCTGTACCGCAAGCTCACCAGTACCACCTCACACAATGCTGAGAACCCAATACACATCGTAGAAACAGAACGCACGAATCCAACCCGAATGGTCATACCTCCACATAGCTCCGCTGCAAGGTGCGACCCTATGCAAGCACTGGTCCACATGAAGTACCCCAAGTCACTACGCTTAAAATCGACAACGACGCGCAATTTTATGTCTAGAACCAAAGTAAATCATCATAACCACGACGAAACAGTTGACATAACATCACACAAACGATGCACCATCACTACCGGGTTCGGGTTTAGGGTCGTGACAGAAGATTAAATTGTTGGTTCTCATAATTAAAAAACTATGTTCATAATCAAAGATATTGTTGGACAATATATCTTGATGATTATAGCACAATATTATAGTATAATTTGTCTTGATTATGAGAGTAATTTTACTCCAACTTCTTGTGCTAGTATACTCAGTGTATATTGAACGGACCAAGTAGAGAAAAGATGTTCATGTGTTGAATATATAAAATATTTTCTCTAATTCATTAAATGCGCTTATACTCCTAATCGTGATATAATTATTATGATCAATGTGATTTGTTTATTGTTTTGATTTATCAAAAGGTATGACTCTATTCAGAGTTAGTGTATGCCTAATAAATTGGATAATAACGAATAATATTTGTGAATAATAATTAGTTGATAGAATTAGTGATTCGGTTTTGAGTTTGATGATACCCCTTTATGTAAGCTTATAAGTTTTCATGTGAAAATTCGGCTGGTGAACTTTGTATCCGTCACATGAAATAGATTAAGCGGAATTATAAAGAATTTAATTAGTTGATTAAATAAAATTTTTAGGTATTTAATTTAATTAACTGGTGTTTGACATCTTAACATGAGGAGTTAAACTAAGTGTTATTGAATTTTCGAAATTCATATTGAGGAGTTCAATTGCAGTTTTTAGTGAAATAAATTACAATTAATTATAGTAAGAATTAATTCATGTTAATTTCGAAGTAATACTATAACTGGTAGCCTCTTATTATTTATGTGGTCCCTGCTATACCAAGTAAAAACCTGGATAAGACTTGGAGTAGGATTCTACTTGTAAAAAAAAGAATCCTACATGTTTTTGGAAGAGAATTTCCGGCCTAAAATAACTTTATTAAAGGAAGACTAATTTCACCTAATAACTCATTTTTTAGAGTTGTATTGTTCTCCCCCCTCCCCCCCAAAAAAAACAAAATCGTCCAAGGTTTTACTAGGCATATAGCAGAAGACTGCAGCCCTGAATTCTTGTTGTTTGGAAGATTTGTGCAACTATTTTAAGAGGTTAGTGTTTCTAATCTTGTTATTATAGTATTGTCTAGTTTACACATATTTGATACTTGAATTGTATGCTTGCTTTCACTGCGCATGTTCTAACAGTTAGAAAAATGATTTTTTTCCTTCAAAAGAAAGCTGCAATCATGAATAAGATTTCTATTTCCTTGTTCTCAGTTTAATTCTTTATCATTACTATTCCTCTTTTGTATCAATTATATTTAGGAAAGTGAAGTAGATTGATTGTTAGAAACCCAAATTATTTTATATATAGTTACTTTGACTTCAAACACTATTTTTTTGGCTAAACAATATTTAAGTCTTAAACTAAAATAATATTTCAAGAATATTCTATTTTCGACATCCTATTATTTAACAAAGTAGGCAATTCAAAATTTGTATTTCATCCATTCAAAAGGAATGGCCGAAGCCCGAATGCTAATACAGGACATCACTTCTAATTTTGTAGCGTGAATTCCTAATCGATTTCTTACTTCTCTCTTTTAAAATAAAATTAATAACTTATATTTTCAAAACTACATAAAAACTTAAAGTTAATTTTATTAACAACTAAACAGGAATTTAAATCTTGAATCAGAAATGAAAGAAATAAACTTTTAATATAATATTAATGTCATATAAATTGAAACAGATGAAACACAACCCAATCCAAGTAGTTGTTGATACTTGATAGCTAAGGTCCTATTAAATGGAACCCACTACTCAAATTGTTGTCCTCCACTATCAACAGGTTCAATGAATTTGACAAAGTCAAAAAATAAGAAGTTATGCGTTGTCAAATCAATAAATGCTTGATATTTTTTTTAATATATTTTTATTACATAAGAATATACTAATAAAAATGATTGTTGTTTAGGTAAAATGTACTATTATGTAGAACTCACAACTCAATTTATGGTCTCTCATCGCGAAATCAACCAATATCGTTCAACAAAAGGTATACGTATATCAAATCAATAAATACATGATATATATATTTTTAATGATAATGATAAAAGTGGTTGTTGATTAGGTGAAAGGTATCATTATGTGGGACCCACAACTCAATTTGTTGCTCCCACCATACACTAGTCTTAATAAATTTTAAAAAGTAATCAAAGCATGATGCTATATATGGGTGTTCATCGTTTGGTTTGGTCGGTTTTTTGATTAAAACTAAAACCAAACCAATTTAATCGATTTTTAAAATTTTAAAATCAAAACCAAACCAAATTAAATACAAACCATCAGTCTGATTGTTGTTGGTTTGGTTCGGTTTTTCGATTCTTAGTAAGCTAATGATAAGTCGATAATATTAAAACAACGCTAGACAACAATCTGAAAATAATTTGTGAAATTTATACTTTTTATATATTTCTTTGAGAACTGAAAGTTTATTTACCTGTTTATATGAAAAGAATGAACAAAAATCAAGCTAAAAGTTTGCTTTCTCAAGCTTTAACCATTGTTGTCTTGCAAATTGAATGCACTTTCTTTACTCTTGTGGTAGTTTTTTTTTTAACTCTTCTTTTAGGCAAAAGTATGTGCGGAGGGTTAGACAATTAGAGTCTATTAATGAAAAGAAAATTGGTCGAATCCTATTGTTTTAGGCTTAGACAATCTTTTAAGATATAAAAGGATAAACCAAAATTCAAAATAACAATTAAAATTATTTACAAAAAAATATTATATTATATATAAATAACTATTAAATTTTGTATATAATTAATCGGTTTGGTTCGGTTTATTTTTCGATTTTTTAAAATAAAATCAAATCCAAACCAAATTTTATCGGTTTTTAAAATTTAAAACCAAACCAATCCAAATAAAAAAAATATCGATTTACTTAATCGGTTTGATTCGATTTTCGATTTGGATCGATTTTCCGTCAAACCGTGAACACCCCTAATGCTATACGCTACGTCAAATCAATAAATATAAGATATATATATATATATATATATATATATATATATATATATATATATATATATATATATATATAATTTTAATGGTAAAGTGGTTGTTAATAAGGTAAATGTACCATTATTTGGAATTCACAACTCAATTTGTTAGCTCCACTATACATAAGTCTTAAGGGATTTGAAAAAGTCATAATAGTTCAATGTAATTATATTAAATCAATAAATATAAAATATATTCTTTTTACATATTTTTATTACTTAATTAATATAAGGATAAAAGTGGTTGTTCATTAGGTAAAGGTATCATTATATGGAATCCATAACTCAAGTGTTGCCCCAATATACGCAAAGTCTCAAGAAATTTGAAAAGTCATGTTATACGTTATTTCAAATCAATAAATGCAATACTTTTTATTTAATACTTTTATTACTTAATTATAATGGTAAAAATGATTATTGATCAGGTAAAACACTGCTTATTATATGGAACCCACTATGCACAGGTCCCACAAAGTTTGATAATAAAAATATAAGAGTGGCGAAATTATATGTTACATTAAATAAATAATATATTCTTCTTTTTGTTTTTTATATACTTCATTCGTTTTAGTTTATGTGAATTTATTTGATTGGACACGAATTTTAAGAGAAAAAAAATGATTTTTAAACTTATTTTATAAAATGTGGCACACATATTTTTTGTGGTTATAAATTATTGAATAAAAGTAAATTATTTTTAATATGAAAATAGTCATCCTTTTTGGTCCGGATAAGAAAGGAAATAAGTTTATACAAATTGAGACCGGGGAGTAATACCATTCTAAATTCTAATGTATAGCATTGTAGGAGCTAATTCAAAAGAATAATAGTACTACGATTTAAGTGGCATTTTCGACTTTTCCTGTGTTGAGGTGCACAGTGGCCGAATGACGGTTCCAGCTGACCTAAAAGCCGGGAACTTCAAATTTTGTGATTTTGGCAGAAAAAAGAGCACATACTTCGAAATTTTCCTCTTTTAGCACAAAAACTTTTCAGTTGCCCTCCAATTGGTTTTTATTGCTGCCTCCGGTTCATAATAAGTCATTAATTTACTTTTTTTTATTTAATTCAAAATAAGTGTATAGTTATATAATCAAGAAAAAAATTAATTTATTTTTATTCTTTTACCCTTTTATGTATATTCTTAAAAAGTTTTCTCACTCCTTACTATAACTATGTGATCAATATTTAATAAAGGTAGATGAGTCATACTATGTATTTTTGTATAAGATTTAATATTTTCTTAATGAACGTGCTAATAGTAAACTGGTTACTTATTGTTAACCGGAGGGAGTACAGATTTGGCCCTAAACTCTTGGAAATTCTTTATTTTCTGGCACTTTTCTGATTTCGAGAAGTTTATTTTGTCCAAATTATTTACTAGTAGTACTGTATATTTACTTTTTTTCTGTTCATTTTTACTTGTTCAATTAATTAAAGATAGATGTTTATTTTTAATTGTCCATTTAGCAAATCAAGAGAATAATGTC
This sequence comes from Nicotiana glauca, assembly GCA_026770625.1. NCBI lineage: Eukaryota > Viridiplantae > Streptophyta > Magnoliopsida > Solanales > Solanaceae > Nicotiana > Nicotiana glauca. Next base: position 102,675 of record MU721004.1, read on the forward strand.
TTCTATTTCCTATTTTACCCTCCACATTTGCATTTATTCCCAAAATTATTTTTCAACCATTTTAACTTTTTATCATTAAATATGGACAATATGGTAAAATATTTCCACCTTTATGATTTTCTTAATAGGTGTGTAAGTCAAACATGGGCAACTAAAAGTAAACAGAGGGAGTACCAAAGTGGCCAAGTGGTGGAAACAGTTAAAATTAAAACTTAAGTTTTATCCATGAGGAAAATGATTTATAACATATTTGGCCAAGTTTCTTTTAGAAAAAAAGTTCTTTTGGTCAAAAATATATTTTTTAAAAGTCAAAGGGTTTAACCGAATTTTTAGAAAGAAAAAAAGTTCTTTTGCATAGAAATATAAATAATTTTTTAGAAGTAAAAAAAATAGCTCTTTTCTAAAATATTTTTTTGAAAAATATTTTTGAGAAACTTACACTTAAAAACACTTTTTTTAAAAGTTTGATCAAACATCGATTGTTGTTCAAAAGTGCTTTCAAATTAGTCAGTCAAATGCAAATTGATTCTCACCAAAAATACTTTTTTGAGAAACAATTTTAAAAAAGCATTTTTCAAAATAAATTTTAGAAATTATGGAGAGACATCTTGAACCGTATATACATTATTTAGGTATTAAACAATTACTTCTTATTTGCGGATGCTATACTTGTGCATAAATAACGTAATCATCCCTCAATATTATATATAGTCATCTTTGTTAGAAAATATTTTATTTTCGAATGTGATATTTTTTTGTGTGATTCAAATTTAAACTGTGTTTCATTGTGCGATTTTTAGCTCAATTCAAATTTAATCGGATTTCAACCAAAATGACAACCAAAAGAACTTTTGATTTCTTGTACCAGTCATTCAAAGTTTGACTTCTTGAAACAATCAACCACCACATAAAATAAAAAATAAAAAACCTTTTTTTTTTCTTTTTCTACCCTCTATTTTCTGAATAAATATCTCAACATGTTTGAATAGTTTATAATCATATTCTTTTTAACAGGTTCTTGTGCTTTAAGTATTTGAACTTTTTGATGAAAACATTCTCAATTCTGATGACATAGTTTTGGCAGGCGAGACGAGGGTCGGTGTTAACGAGAGGTTGGAGGTCTGGCGACAGACTCTCGAGTCTAAGGGCTTCAAACTAAGCAGGTCTAAGACAGAATACTTGGAGTGCAAGTTTAGCGCCGAGTCGAGAGAAGTAGGCAGGGACGTGAAGCTTGGAGCTCAGGTCATCCCCAAGAGGGACCGTTTCAAATATCTTGGGTAGGTGATTCAGGGGGACGGAGAGATCGACGAGGATGTCACTCACCGTATAGGGGCGGGATGGACGAAATGGAGGCTTGCATCGGGAGTCTTGTGTGACAAGAAAGTGTCACCGAAACTCAAGGGGAAGTATTATAGAGTTGTGGTTAGACCTGCTATGTTATATGAGGCGGAGTGCTGGCTGGTTAAGAACTCTCACGTCCAGAGAGTGAAGGTTGTAGAGATGAGGATGGTCAGGTGGATGTGCGGACACACCAGGTTAGACAAGATTAAGAATGGAGTTATTCAGGAGAAGGTGGGGGTGGCCCCAGTGGATGAGAAGATGCGGGAAGCGAGGCTCAGGTGGTTCGGGCATGTGCGGAGGAGAAGGCATGATGTCCCGGTGAGGAGTTGTGAGCGGCTGGCGGTGGTTGGCACGAGGCGAGGCAGAGGGAGGCCTAAGAAGTATTGGGGAGAGGTGATTAGGCAGGACATGTCAAAATTGCGGATTTCCGAGGACATGGCCCCTTGATAGGGAAGTCTGGAGGTCTAGTATTAGGATTGTAGGATAGAGCTTCTAGAACTCTCGTACTTCATTCCCGGGGCTAGGTGGGGTTTGGTAGGGCCCTCCGTAGATGTCTTGCGTATTGTATCGTGCCCCCTTAGGTAGTTATTGGTAGATATTATTGCATGCCTTGTAATTTATGATTTTATGTTTAGTTAACTATTCATGCGATTTCTGCTGGAGTCACTAACGTTTTCTTTTTTTCCTCCTCTTTTTCTTCTCTTTCTCCTGAGCTGAGGGTCGATTGGAAACAACCTCTCTGCCCTTTCGGGTAGGGGTAAGACCTGTGTACGTATTACCCTCCCCAGACCCCACTTTGTGGGACTATACTGGATAGTTATTGTTGTTGTTATTGTTTATTCTCAATTGGCAATGTCTCATTGCCCTTCTTCATTATAAAAAAAGTTAAAAAAAGGATAATTACAATAACAATCTTAGTATAATCCTAAAAGCGAGTCTTAAGCAGAAAAAAAAGACGCTACTCAAAAGAAATTTTTCTAAGTTTCAGAATACATAAAAAATAGACGCTACTAAACTTTAGGTGACATTTTACTTAAAAGTTTCGCGAAAGTGAGTTTGCAACGTAAATTGCGGTGTATATATATATATATTTCTGACCGTTAATTAAAACTCATCCACCGTTTTAAAACTACTCAAAAGTTAGTGTATTAAATTCAAAAATAATATATATTTGGATAATAATAATCCTAGCTAGACTAAAATATGGAAACCTTTAAAATTTCGAAGATACCCTGAGTAACTCGAAATATAGGAACTCCTGAGAATTTTGCTGGAGTTTGAACAACCATGCTTTAAACTACAAGAAAAATCTTGAAGTTTGAACTGCAAAAAAAAATCATGTAATTTAAATATTTATCAATTCAAACTCCAGATTTTTTTGATGAAATTTGAATATCAAAATCCCGAAGTATTAACTTTATTTATATGTTTGAACTCCAAAACTTGGGAATTGGGATAGGCCTGTTTAAGATCAAGCTGGATTATTTCTATGGTCCAATACACATGGGCTTGGCTAAGTCCAACACGATGAATTGGGGTGAAATTAAAAAATAGCCAGATTTATAACCGGTCGTTCAAAAATAACCAGTTTCAAAAGTAATCGAAATTTAACCATTTTTATGTAAAGATAAATTTGAGCGAAAACACTATTCAAAACCCAAAAAATACGCCAATATATTATGCTGGAGTTCCAGCATAAATATACTTGAACTCCAGCATATTATACTGGAGTTCCAGGATAAGTATGCTGGAACTCCAGCATAATATGATGGAGTTCCAGCATAAGTATACTACAACTCCAGCATAATATATTGGAGTTCCAGCAAGTATACCGGTCCAGCATAATATACTGGAGTTTGGTCCAGTCTTCACTATATTATACTGGAGCCAGCAAAGTATACCGGTCCAGCATAATATGCTGGAGTTCATACACAGGTGCATCGAACTCCAGTATATTATGCTGGACCGGTCTCTGTTGAAGCAAAATAGTGGTTATTTTACATTGACTTGGTAAACGCTAGCTATTTTTGGATGACCAGTCCGAAAACTGGCTATACTGTGCTATTTTTACGATGAATTGCTAAATTCAAAAAAATTTAATAGAAATTTTCATAAAGCACTATCTTTTTGTGGTAATGAGTTATCTATAAATATCATTTACTGTATTACGGATTGTAGATACGTTGTCTGTTGTTATAAGATGTATTAGATGTATTTAAATTACTGGATGCATGAATACAATACCAAAAATAGGCGTGTATCAGAGAAGTCCATCTAATCGGTTGTTGTATTTGAGTGTATTCGACTGTATTCATGGCGTAAACATGGGATTACAATTGGACAGATTATTGTATTCGACTGTATTCGTGGGGTGAAACAGGGGATTATACTATTTTTAAATGGAAAGTGAATCAATTAACATAATAGACTCCTAATATAACTCAACAAACTCAATTATAACACACAAATTTTGTATTTTCAGTTATAAAAAAGATTCTCAACCGAAAATACCACAAAAACATAGTAATCTTCAGAGAAATTATATAATACATCTGAATATATAAATTATATTTATTAAAAAAAATATATGAATACATTTATGGCATATAACGAGACAGTGTAAACAATAAAATACATAGAATACAGCGAGATACAATGAAAAAAAAAGATAATGAATATAATAAAATACATGTAATACAGCGAGATACATTGGATTGCAATAAAAAAAAAGACAATAAATACAATGAAATACATGAAAATACATTGAAATATATTAACAGAAAATCAAGTTGCTCAGCCCCAAACTCCGTCGTCTTTGTTCAAGAACAAACCCTAATTTCTGGCGAATCCGCCGTCGAGCAAAAATCCTGAATCACTGAGGCTGAAAATGTAACAATAACGTTCCTTTTCACCTTCTTCTTTTCCCTTTCAGCCTCTTCTTTATCTTTCTCTTCTTGCTTTTCTGGTTTGAAGTATTCGGGTCAGAGTCTTTTTTCACAACCTTGAGAAGGTCAATATCCTGGTGAGGGAGAGTGTCCGTACCATGTGGTCGGACAGAGATATCTCCGTTAGAGTTAATAGAGAAATAAGGAACTCCCCACCTATCGACCCCGTACAAAGCAGAGGACAAATTCAGAGACCAATGGGAAGCAGCGTCGGAATTTGTCGGAGGTACGCTAGAGGTAAAGAACTCCGTCGCGAGAAGAGAGCTATCCCGAGAGAAGGCATAGCCGAGAAGAGGGGAAACAACAACATTGTCTACACAACAACCTAGGGTCGACATCTCTTCTTCTTCTTCTTCTCCTGTTAAAAGAATCAAAGAATACAGAAAGTTAATCTAAATTAAGGGTTTGTTTTGTATAGTTTTAATGATGTTTTTGCCCAATGGTTGTCATAGAATCCAGGCAAAATCACCGTGACTAATGGTAGGTGATGTGGGTGAGAAGAATTTTGAGATTTAGCATCGTGTTTTCAGGGAATGGGGGAAGAGAATGACATGTATCAAAGTAGAGAGGGAAATAAAATATTGTAATTGAATAGCGTATTTAGTGGCTTAGGGGTAGGAAGTCACCAAAATTAGATATTTTTCATAAACATTAAAAGGTATCTATAGAATATAATTTTTTTAAATGATATTTATTTAAAATAAATAAGGTGTTAACCTTAGCTATAGGAGCTAAAAAACCCAAATTACCTCACACCTAATTTTTTAAGTTATAAATACCCGATAATTATATAATATATGTATAATTAATGTATAATATATGTGTAACTATATATAATCAATGTATAATATATGTATACCGACTAAAAAAGTAAATATTAAATCTAGCCGGCTATTTGTGTAACATTCCCATTTCAATCACAAAATTGCACCAGTTTTCCCTTGAAGGACTGATCTTTAAATATTATTTTCGTCTTTGATTTTATAAGTTTTTTCTTCGCCAAGAATACCATATTTCTTCAATGTTGAAACTTTTAAATTCTTGTTTGGGTAAAAAGCGAAAGTTAATGACTGAATATTATTAAAATCGTTTAGATGTTGATAATATGTGTTAAAATGTTTAGTTCAAACATTAATTTAGTGATTTGCTTTTAAAAATCTTAAAGCTCTATAAAGTAGGTCTTTTTTGATTCCGTATTATTCGATGAAACTATTGCTGATTGGAATCGTTTGTGATGGTATTTGAAAGTTTTGTTTCAAATTTGAGATCATTTGGAGCATACTTGAGTGATTTGATAGAAATAGGTATTGCAATTTCGAAGAAAACTCTGTAAACTGACACAAATAAATTATGCCAATTAGATAGACTTTGATGCATAATTTAATAAATAAGTCAATTGCAAATAACAAAAGTCATGCCAACCTGATAGAGTTTGATGAATAATTGAACAAGTACAAAATTATATCAATCGGGTAGAGTTTGTGAACAATTTAATAAATAGGTTGAATACTGATAACACAGAGTAATACAAATATGATAGAGTTTGGAGAACAACTGAACAATTACAAAGTCATGCCAACCAGGTAGAGTAAATATACCTAAAATATTACCATTCCAGTAGAAAAATCCATGACAAGCAATAAGTGTGCGTGGGGTCGGAGATCATTCTAAATATGTTCAAAAAATGAAAAAAATATTTAAAAGATCAGCTCCTTATAGAGTCATTACTGTTAATATGAGCTATGATTCAATTCAAACCTTTGAAGCAAATTTGATGCTTCAAGTTAATATAGCCGGCTATTTGGATAAAGATCACCTAAATTATTTTCTATCCAAATTCAACTTTAACTTTCATGTCATCTTCAAAACTAAAATTTTATACGTAAAAAAATCTGATAAAAAATATAAATGCTAATCAAAGAATAACTTTGTTTGACTTTTTACAGTAATGAAGAGGATGCTGTGGTTATTATTGTTAGAATGTTGAACAAAGAAAATTAAATGCCATTTAATTAATAAATGTTTGATTAAATATGAAAAACAAAAAGAACATATATAAAAGCAAACCGATTTGACATCCCTTTATGCTAGGCTGGAGAAACCCTCTAATTTTTTGGGAGAAATTAAAAAATAACCAAATTTACCACTGATCGTTGAAAAATAGCCAAGTTTCAAAAGTCATCGAAATTTAGCCACTTTAAATCTGAGCGAAAACACTGTTCAAAATCCGAAAAAATACGCCCGTAAATTTTACGGGAGTTCCAGCATAAGTATGCTTGAATTCCCGCTCAAGTATAATTGTCCAGTATAATATACTGGAGTTTGGAGCACTGGTGCTCCAGTCTCCCGCAAATTTTACAGGAGTTAACAAAGTATACCGGTCCAGCATAATATGCTGGAGTTCGTACACAAATACACTAGAACTCCCGTATATTATACTGGACCGGTCCCTGTTGCAGCAAAATAGTGACTATTTTTCATTGACTTGGTAAATGCTAGCTATTTTTCATTGACCAGTGTGAAAATTGGCTATACCATGATATTTTGTCCTAATTTTTACTAGAGTGATAGATTGGATAATGTTAGGACTGTCAAATTTGGCTCAAGCCCAAATGACTCGTCCAACCCGTTTAAGATTGGATTGGTTATTGACCCGTCCATTTATTGAACTTAATCCATCCCAACCTATTTAAAGTTGGGCTAATTTTTAGCCCAAATTAATATATGAGTAACTTTGCCAAAATATTATAGAAATAATTTTTTTTTGTTTGATATATTATTATATATGACCATAACAAAAGAAAAAAAATCTTATGTAGTAGTTATACAATTCATAAGAAAATAACACATATTAAGTACAGCTTGATAAGAGTTGGGTGGGTTGGGCTATGACTCGAACTTTAGCCCATCTTGACCCAACCCATCTTAGCTGTCACGACCCAAAATCTCACATGTCATGATGACGCCTATCTTAATACTAGGCAAGCCAACAACCTCAATAAATCACAAAATTTTCTAAGTTTGAAAACATAGTAGGTAATTTTTAAGAGAATCTCATAAATACTAATACAAAATACTGTGTTTATATACAATACACTCCCAAAATCCGGTGTCACAATATACATGAGCATCTAAATAACAACATAGTCTGACTGATAGAAACACTATCTAGAAATATAGGACAATACAAATAACTAGAAGGAAAGAAAGTCAAGGTCTGAGGATGGCAAACAACTACCTCGATAGTCTCCAACAGATAAATCTCCAAAATCTAGCAACCGTCATATCCGGAAGTACTTGGATCTACACATGAAGTGCAGAGTGTAGTATAAGTGCAGCCAATCCAATATACTCAATAAGTAACAAGACTAACCTTAGGGCTGAAGTAGTGACGAGCTCTACAAGTACAATCCAATTATAGAAATGATAATACAGAAATATAGGCATGCTTTCAAGTTCAACAGTTAAACTCAATACAAATAAATAGATCAAATCTGAATGATATGAGGAATGTGACATCTCTACATCAATATGTCAATGTATATGTTGAATGTGATACAACATAATGAAAGCCTCGTGTACTCACACTCTCAGTATTGTGTGGGGATAGATCTACCCCAGAGAAGATCCATCCCTCAATATAAAAATAGCAACTAACAATCAGTCACTTAGTACTGTATAGGGAAAATCCAGCCCAAGGAAGATATATCCCCAAATATAATTGCTTAGGGAAGATCCGGCCCAGGAAAATCCATCCCAAATATAAAATCAACTGCGCTCACTATGTGTGTGGGGGGAGGGG